>BCLG01000645.1:156893-171273 GCA_001602295.1 Zoysia matrella | reverse complement strand
AAAAAAACTTGTGAGTTCTACTTTAAAAAAAGGATGATAAGTAATCGAGGACGGAGGAAATATGAAATATTGGGGTACAATATATAATGTAGGATTGTGCTTAATTCTGCTTTGAAGGAGTATCTTCGAATAGTTGATTCCTGTGGGCTATAGGATCGGGATCATGCAGATTCATAAATAATTTTGTTGTTTTTTCCAGAAAAATAAGAGCCAAAGTAACGTAAATATTTACTATACCATGCAAGATTTGATAAAGAAGTTTGCCACAGACTGAATAAAAATCCCAATAGGTGTTTTTGTGATAGCAAATAGTGATCCTTATTAATGGAAAATTGTAATTGTTATTGTAGTAATTTGGCTTGTCCAAGTCAAACTAGGGCTCTTTGGAATTGAAGGAATAGCCAAGCAATTTAGAGGACAATCTGTAAAGAATTTTTCACGAAACAAAACATTAGGTCAGACATCTCGTAACTTTTATATAGTGTAGGTTCCATTGTTTTTCACGAAACAAAAGATTGGGTCAGGCCTTCTTTTCCCAATTCCTATGTTTTTAATTTTCATAATATTTTTTTAAAAAAATGTCATCTCGATTTCTTTTTTTTCTTTCTATATTTCCCCATTCAGCATCCCAGCCTGACCATCGTCCACACGTGTCGCCCCGCGAACCTGTGGACCCTGCGCACGGGCCCGCGGTGTGGAGAAGGACGCTGCGGCAGCCCCTGGGAGCAAGATGCGTACGCTCGGCGACCAGCCCCGGTTTGCTACAAATTGATGACAGGTGGGACCCACGTTTTCTGGGCCTCGGCGTCAGTGAGAATGGAAACGCTGGTTTCGTTTGAGGCTGGACTGGTTCATACTGGCGTGCCCACGTCCAAACACGAGTTTTGAAAATGATAAATTTTCTGCACCGGGGGAGAGACCAGGGTTTTTTGTTTTTCTTACCGTCAGGTCGGGTCGATTTGTTGTCAGTGACTATGACGATAATTGTTCGCGTAGGTTCCGCCGATGTGTACTTGTTCCAGGAGAGATGGGCCCGGCTGCCCTTTCCTCTCCACGCGTGGTCCCCGTGCTGCCGTGCCGGCAAGGGTAACTAGATAAGCAGTGGACGAGTACCGAGAGAAACGGGCTGGTGTCTCACGAAGTAATGGGCCCTACACTGTCGGGACCAAGCGTCGGTGGGGTGCTCTACAGATTTAAACACCATTTATTTTTAATATTATTTTTAATTATTTATTTTATTTAAAATAACTAAATATATAAATTATTAGATGTGTTCAAATATAAAAATAATGACGTGTACAATATCCATGTAAATTAATTCTTCTTACCCACGTTCATAAGTAAAAATCCAATGTTATATATATATATATATTGTATGCCCATGTCCATCCCGTTCATCGACAGAGAGACAGAGCAACGTACCGACCTAAACAACGTCACCTAGCAATACCTTAGCACCAAAAATCATATTCTATTTTTGAAAAGACAAAAATAAATAATGCAAAAGGTAAAAGTGGATTTTAAATATGATCGTTGCTACGTTTCCTTGTTTTAGCCTAGACGCTTAGATTGTTTATCGGATAAGCAGATGTGCAGGTATGGACATGATTTTTCTTTACCCATATTCATTTTATTCACGAATTTATAATGAAATCCATACACATGCCCGTAAGTGAAGAATGGGATCCATATCTACATCTGTCTATCCATGTGCCTGTGGGTAATGGATGTCCATTGTCATCTTTATTCAAATACTATTAACGTCCATTGTCATCTCCGTGTCCCTTTTTAATAGGGGACTTAAAAGCATGTATAAACTAGAAAGATAGCGCAGCTTTTTGCACCTGATTATCTGACCCTGTGTTGTATTAGATAAAATATAATTAAATAATTAATTTAAAAATGATAGTGGATCAAATAAGTTTACTTTTGACTATATTAGACAATTTGTTTTCATCGTCTGTATCTGGCAAGGTCAGAGGCAATCTAGCAAAAGCACATTACCTTAGTTTTCTCTTATCCTCCTAAATGTGAGCAGTAGGTTTCAATAAGCCAATCAACGGGTTCCTAAAATTATTAAGTAGTGACATTGACAATTCTCTTGATCAAGATAAACATTCAAATAAATTGAAAGACCTCGACCATTTTGGAGATTGTTCATAGGGCAGCTACCATGGAGACAACAATGCCTTAGATTTTGACGAGCATATGTACGAGAAGAATCTTGGTTAAATGTAAATTTTACTTCCTTCGGTTTTAAATTAACACTGTTAATTTTTAACATCAACTTTGACTATTTATTTTATTAAAAAAATTGTTTCAATATGTAAAATTATTAACCGTGATTTAAATTCCGCTAATGATAAATCAAATAATAGTAAAATTTTATATATTCGAACAAATTTTTTGAATAAAACGAATGGTCAAATTGAAGTTAAAAGTTCAATGGTGTCAATAATTTAAAACTTAATTTTTTATTGTAGTATTGTGATAACAAACTATCTCACAGAATCGACTATATTCTGAAACCTCTCTTCAGTTATTTTATTTTAGTGGTAATAATGCAACATTCTTTTGATGTGATATTCTCAAAACACCTTGTCACTGAAGACTCCAACCGAAATACAAGCCATTTCACCTGGATCAACTTACTAAGTGTTCCTGCTGTTGCCTGCTTGTGCGCCGGCGGCTGGCGCGTGCGTTGCTTCTTCTCGTGGATGCCGCGCACCTTGGCCTGGCTATCGCGGACCTCACCTGGCGGCCTGCGTGTGGATGGGTTAGCCTCGGGCAATGCTGCAGTGCTCCTCAAATGCGGCGGCACACAGGGAGGACGAGCAATGCGGCAGCTCTTCGCGATGAGGACGGCGAGATGCGCGAGGAGGCCGAGGATGACGGCGCGTCTGAGGAAGGCTCTGGAAGACTAGAAGTGGCGCTGAGATTAGGTTACCACGATCTGATTGGACGGTGAAAATTAGCACAGACTGATATCCGACGGTTCAGACGATAATTGTTGACGTGGCACGACATCAGCACGAGAAATCGCACCGATTTAGAATATAAAAGATTTGACCGTCATCTTTTATAATGTCTTTGAAAGCTCGATTACCAACTTTTAACTGACTTAGGCTGCCAACCAAAGATAACAAGATAAGATCACTCATCTCAAAGATTAAAAACTCTAAAAGTATATGCTCTTTATTACTCTTTTACTAACCCAAACAATCTCTAATTTTGTGGTGTGCCCTCTTCTTCAAGTCCTTTGTTCTCTCATAAATTTGTTTCAGCAATTTAGACCTCAGCCACACTTCTCAACATCTCTCTTCACGATTTATATAATTTACCAACTCAAAAACAATTGTTGGAGCATTATGTCATAAAACGTCTGCTTTTATCAGTTATCAGACTATCAGATGACTCTGTATTTTTACGGGCTGAAGAAACAACCTCTTTAGAATTTATTTCATATAACATCAAACTTTTCTTTTACACAACCAAAGACACTTTCTCTGAATTTCATCTTCCTGAACACCGAACTACTATCCTGTCTCTGACCATACTGAGTTGTCCTGTGACTCTGCATCTGGCTTCAAAAAATACCTCTTCTGGTTTCTAAACATCTGGCTCACTGAAATATGTGATGACTGCTTCTGGAACTTAAGTTTCGATTTCAACTTGTCTTTAATTTTTTTCAAGCTTGCTTTCTCTGCCATTTTAAATGTCCAGGTATTTGCAGTGGCGAAACCAAAATAGTTTCCAATCTCTAATGCTAGTAGGACTCAGTAAACCTGATCTGATTAAGTTGACAGATGGGTACTTTGATGGACAGACAACAACCTAGGCTGATACTATTACTCTCTCTATCTCAAAATAAATGTCTTTCTACACTTTTAAACATTATTCCTTCCGTTTCAAATAAATATTCATCTGGGTTTATTTAAATATATCTTTGACCAACTATTTCTATAAATACTGACATGATAGAAGAGCAACAGAAGTTCCACTTCATGGCCTCCGTCAGTTTTTAAAATATTGATCCCGTTACTTTTAATACTACTTTTATCTATAAATATAAGCATTTCAGAGTTTAGTCAAAATCAAACTCTTTTAACTTTGAACATTAATAACAAAAAATTAATGATGTTGTATATATCATATATAAATCATATTATTAGATTCTTTATGAAACATATTTTTATAATATGTAACTCATTATATTAAAAATTATTTAAATGTCTAAATATTATTAATCAAAGTTGATAACTAAACTTAGAAATGCTTCTATTTACGGGCGGAGGGAGTATTAACTTTGATTATTTATTTGATTCAAAAAATTATTTAAATATGCAAAATTATTGATTGCATTTTAAATGTAACTAATGATAAAATAAATATAATCATACTTTTATGAATAAAATGAATGATTAAAGTTAATATTAAAAATCAATAGTATCATATTTTAGAGAAGGGAGTACTGATCGAGCACAGTATTTTATCTCCTTTGTGAGAGACCAGGATCAAATTATACACGGTGAAAAGAAAACTTATAAGCCGTGCAATTTGCTGGGGCTATTTGGATCGCTGCCATGGTTTGCTCATTTTATTTCTTTTACTGACACATATTTTCATCTTTTTAACACATCTATCTCACTTTCTCAATACAATTTTTCATTTTAATACATTTTTCTCTTTCTATTTTTTTTTAATTCTCACGTCTGAAACTAAACAATTAAAAGTGAGTGAAGTGGAGCAGTAAGGGCAGCCGCAGCGTATAGAAATCATCCATTTTCTTAGCTATGACACATCAGCAGGTGCTATCTTAGCATAAAGCGCACCAATGTACAAAATTCGTAGCACCACCTCAAATGAGTCTCACCAAAATAAAAAATCCCTTCGTTTTCCTCGTCGTCGACCTTTCGTGGGGGGATCCGGACTCTTCCACGAGTCTTGTTCCTCTCATATCTAAATCTTTTTCTCCCGTAGATCTCAGATCTAAATCTTTTGAGATGGCTGTGTGTAGTGTGATTGTGTTGAACGTGGAGTTGGTGTGATTGTGTTGAACGTGGAGCTATTTGAAGAAGAAAAATAGCAACGGCTAGTTGCCGCAACGGGCAGGGAGCAACGGCCACGGGAAAAATAATATTATTTAATGCCCAGCATTGAGTTCTTTAATTTGCCAGATGCTAGGTGGTGCTAAGGTAACACCCTCTTTCCAATGTATATCACATTTTCTCTTTCTTCTTTGCACCTTTCTAAAACCAACGCTGGAGGGGCCCTAAGTACACCACATAGGCAAGTCGCAGGCGCTAAACTGCCGCCAACGCGTGGGTGAGCCAGGGCACACCAATATTTGAGCAGCACCGGACGCAGAAGATCCCGGGGGCAGGTACACACCGGCTCGCCCGGGCTCTATCAGTTCAGCTCGGGAGCATGAGATGCCACTCGCCAATGGCAGCTGCCGCAACTAGTACCCTGCTATGGCTCAGCCGACACCTGAGGCCTGGCTGACAGGGATGGAGCAGCCTGCCACGCTGCAATTCTGCGAACGCACGCCTCTCCAGGCCTGCGTCGTGGAGCAGCTGCAGCACTGGCGACGGTCCTCCCACGCTCGGCCCGAGGGGCAGGGCAGGGCAGCTCTCACCTGTTGCCATCGGCGCACGAATTGAACAGCACCCTGCGATAGTGACTTGTCCATGTGCTAATTGCAGCCTGACATAGCGTCCTGATTCTGGATTGTTTTATAAATTACACACAGCAATTCAACTGTACCATCCGTACCAAAATAAATGTTACTCGCTCTGTTTTTTTACAAATCATTTTGTGTTCGGTACAAGATTTAACAAAAATGAAAAAAATGTTCTAAAAATGAGAAAAAAAAGATAGAGTAAAAATGTATTAGAAAGAGAAAAAATTGTTTTGAAAAATGAGAACGACTTATAATTTAAATTTTTTTAAAAGTACAGAGCTATTTATAATTTAAAACCGAGAGAGTATTATAATTTTTTTGTCCTATTTTATAGTCCATGTTTTGTTTTGTACTATATGAGTATAAAAATTAAAAATTAAAAAGAGTAAAAAATGTGTGATATTTTAAAAAGTAAGTAGAAGAGATATAAAGATGAAGAGTCCAGGAGAAGAGAGCAATTTATATCGATGAAGTGAAAATAATTTATAATTTAAGAAAATTTAAGAAAACCAGAGTGATTTATAATTTGAGACGGAGCGAGCAGTAGTAAATATTTAAGAGTATATTTGACTATTCATATTATTAAATAATTTGTAGAAAATATTATTTATTTTATTATAAAATAATTTATTATTAAAAATACTTTAAAAATTACTTATCTTATTTTAATTTTTTTATAATTTTTTTTAAAAAATGAATGATTTCTAAAATAAAAATGTCGCTTATTTTTGGACAAAAGAAGAATGGGTGTACAAAAGAAGCCACTGGTGGGTATCCATCGGCCCTACGTCACACATAATTAAGGCTCCTCTGCAAGGTAAGAATCAAACAAAAATTTCGTATCAATCAGTTTAATTTTATAGCAAAATATAAGAAACAAAAAACAATCATTCATTTCAAAAGAGGCTTTCTTTGGTCAAGAAAAATTTTAGGTTTAGGATCTACTCCTCTGTTTACTTTTACATACTACTCTCTTCATCCATCTTGAAAGTGGGCGCGAGAATTAAAAAAAATGAAAAAAGTGGAATGTACTGAAAACGGAGAGAAGAGAGACAAAGATATGAAAACGGGAAGAAGAGAGACAGATATATAAATGTATTAAAAATAAATAAAGTTGTATTGGAAAGTGAAGATGAAAAGTAAATGAGAAAAACTTGTGAGATGTAGAATGAGAAGTAATTAAGGACGGAGAGCGTATCATTTAGCCTTTAAATTTTGTTTATTACCAGTACTTGTCATTCTCACACTCAAAGCATCTTACTCCTTTTATAGTACACTTTCTCTTCTTAATAATAAGTAGGAGTACTATAACTATGTCTCTTTCTCTCACATTCTCGTTTCTTATAGAAATACATAATATTTTTTTTCACTTCTCTTTAATTCTGTGCTCAGAGCTAAAATAACAAATAAAAGTGAATAGATAAAGTGACTTTTACTAATAATTTATATATATTCAATGAAGTTTAATAATATATGAAACTTGTAGTTTCATTATAAAAATATTTTTACTATATATTGGTTATATTATTAAGTCTATTTAAATTATTGATCAAAGTTAGATCACACGGAATCAAAACTTTTTTCTACCTCGACCAATTGTTTTGCTGCCGCCTTGGCGCACACATAACAAGCCTCGATGGATTACAGTTCCTTTGGGCCATTGGCTTGGTCCGGCCTGCTCCGGAGGCCTATTCAAGTAGCCTATACTGAGAATCCTCTAGGAGTACTACCTTTCTAACCATTTCATCAATATTGTTTGGAGTTCCTTTATAAAGAAAGGTCAAAATTGCTGTAAAGAAACCAAGATCTAAACCATTCAAATCGGGTGAACTAGGAGGTTGGCGTGTTATATGATTGTCCCAAAGGGCTGCAGCTACAAATTCAGGATCATTGATGTCGTTATGCATTTTTGTGTTATCTTGTTGGATGAAATTTGGCATTTTATCTTCTCCCGGCCATTTTGCTGTGATGGCTGGAATGAACTTTTTTTAAAGAACTGTGTTTCAATATAAGAAAAAAGAATAGAATAACGGTACAGCCCACACCTCCACACTAATGAAATACATTCGCGCCGGTGACTAGAAACAGAGGCGACCACTAAAGAAAACTAAACTCCTCGGAGGAGGCCAGCAGAAAAGATAATCCAAGAGCCACTTCCATATCACTAGTCTTGAACTAGTGTTCTTGAAAAGTGAGTGTAATTGACACTTAAAAAACTGAAGTAAATCCACCACTTCTAAGCTAGTTTTTTTTTTTACTCTACCCTTCACATAAAAAAAAACCTCAGTGGATTATTCCCTCTGTTCCAGAAACAGTGTTGTTTTTTAATTTTAAAAATCACGTTTGACCATTTATCTTATTTAATTTTTTTTATAAAAATATTATTTATTTTTTGAAATATTTTATTATTAGAAGTATTTTAAGTATGATTTGTTTGTTTTATATTTATACAGATTTTTTAAATAAGATGAAAGCTCAAATATTTCAAAAGGTAAGTTATAAAAAAATTATTTATTTTAGAACAGAGAGAGTAATATACTACCCTTTTTCCAATCAGCTAATCATCTTGTGACCACCAATAAAAGCAGACATACCTACGCAAATCCAATCAAGCGGGGTAAAAGCCGGTTTTCCACGATGGCGGGCCACGTCTACGTTGCACCGATCTGGAATAGCAGCGCTGGCGACTCTATCGCTTCCCGTCACACCTGGCATCAGGGGATCGCTCGGCCTTTGTCTCCTAATGAAGGAAAGTCATCTTCCTTTACATGACCCTACAGTAATGGAAGAACATTGCAACTAATTGCTGGAGTAATGCTGTTGATACCCAGACGCTAAACATGGTAGGGAAGACGAGCCAGCCGGGGCTAGAAAATGCTACTCTAGCAAAAGAAAAAGCATAGCGAGACCAGGCTAATCAATGGTCATGCCCCGCTAAAATACCGAAGATTGATTTTGTGGTCATTGTGTTACAAAAAAGTACTACTACTAGGGAGTACTTATTTAGATTTAAATAAGTTAGGTCCGTTTGACAAGAATTATGTACTGGTAGTTTCAAGTTTAGGCCTCTTTGATGGAGGATTTTTCTATTTCCTATATTTTTTTTCTATCAAATTGAACTGATTTCTATAAAATTTATATGAAATCATGCATTTCAAAGGTGTTTTTAGATTACTCCTACATAACAGATTCTTACATAATCTGTACCCTGTAAACACCTAAAACTTAAAATATATTATATCTATAAACATCTGTAATTTGTACAACAATGGATGAGCTGCAAATATTGTTAACAGCATTCTCTCTCTGGTTTTAAAATATTGACATTATTGACTTTTAACATCAACTTTGACCATTCGTTTTATTTAAATTTTTTGTTTAAATATGTAAAATTATTAGTCATATTTCAAATTTCACTAATGATAAAGTAAATTATAATAAAATATATTTTATTTATCAATTTTTTTAATAAAATAAAAGATGAAAGTTGACATATCAATATTTTAAAACCGAAGAAAGCATTCCCCAATCATTAGTCCCCCACCTCGAAAAGCTGTTTATTTAAAGTTGTTTTGCCAAGTAGTTTTTCAGGTTACACAGATAAGCCGTAATAAGTCAAATATATTATTTTCAAAGCTGATATAAAGCCAAATCTATTTATGGTGTAATATAAAAGCATACCAAATAGCGTAAATGTGTAAGGGAGTTGTATAGATGGTGTTGTTCTTCTTGTCGTGATGTTTATGTGTGGATGTATAGATGGTGCGGGTGCATAGATACATAGATGGTGCCGATGCATTTAAGGGAGAACGAACTCCCTTACACATTTACGACATATAAAAGAACAACAGATTTTCGGTTCGATTACTCGCTCGTAAATGTGTAAGGGAGTTTATTCTCAGCCTGATCATATAAACATGTACACCTTTTTCTTTGTTTAGTAATGATGAAGAGGATTTGGAAGGAAGAGCATTCATGTAGGCTAGATTTGGACTCCATAACAGTTCTAACTTGTGAAGGACGCCACAAATTCATACAGACTTTGTTTTGCATGTTCAAGTACCTCACGAAAGAACTGTACTTTCAAATAAATTCAGCCTCATGTCTGTTCAAAGTCAACCACAATCACCCTTTAGTACAAGTATCCATTTCCATCACATGCCGTGTCATCCTATCTTGGTCTGATGGTTTGTGCATTATGTTAAGCCCATTAAAAACGTATCCTAAAGTTAAAAACGTATCCTAAAGTTAAGCACTACCGTAATATTCAACTCATCCTTGCACCTACTCCTTTCATTCTTAAATTAATATTGTCATTGACTTTTATAATCAACTGTGACCATTTGTCTTATTCAAAAAATTTACTTCAATATATAAAATTTTAAGTTGTGATTCAAATAACTCTAATGATAAATAAAATTATATCAAAATATATAAAATTTATCAAAAAAATTTAAATATGACAAATGGTCAAAATTAAATTTTAAAATCAATCTCCTACCAACCGCTAGAACATTTCATGTTTTGTTGATTCCAGTTAGCTATCGCTACGTTTTATAAACGTCCCATTTTTCACTTATCGTTGGAACCCCGCCATACAGTGAATTCTGTTAAAGTCCATATTCACCAAGCAAGTCAATGCTTTCTTGTTGGTTCTTCGATTACTCAAAGGTCATCTCCCATCCCGAAGCAAGTTATCCCCGGTTCTCATCCTAAGATTGAGAACCAACCCTCACGGATCTGTATCAGATGCTGAAGCCAGAAACAGTATCCTCAAAAAAGAGAGACATCTTCCAGATGGAATTTTATTGAAGTTAGACATTCAGCTCGTTAGCATCACAATTTCTAGATTCTAAAATACAGAAAGAAGAATTAACAACCCTTATATTTACTTGGAGTATAATATTTTTTTTTCGAAAACGCAGGAGAGCTACATTTCATTAAAATAAGAAGAAAAGAGATAGAATCTCAGGTACAGCACATAACACACTGCAACACACAGCACCTCACAAACAACGCCAAAACACAAAGGGGCCGCGACCAAGGAAACACCCTAACAAAGGGCCATAGAGGCAGAAAGAAAGGAAATCCCCTTGGCCGCAGCTAGAGCCCACAGACGACGCTCTTCCGCTGCCCTGATCAGAACCTGAGTCACACTAGGTGGCACCTTATCAAACACACAGCGGTTTCTGTGGTTCCAAATGAGCCAAGCTCCTAGTATAATGAGGGAACTGAGGGCACGCTGGACCTATATTCATGTTGCCAGAAAGAGAATACAGGAGCCAAGTAATAGCAGAAGGAATATATACAACATTATAGAATACATGGAGAGGAACCGAGTAAAGAACAAAAAAAAAATCCCAATATGCAGGACATCATGGCAAGTTTGGAGGGGAAAGAGATTGTTTGGTCACTTTGAGCTCACCACAATCGCTGATATATACAGTTTTAAGTGGCCTATTCCACATAGCCCGAGCAGTTTGGGCTCTTTCATCGCCAATCAACTGCGCAAAGTTATTGAAGAGGCGGATCCTTTCAGCTGGTTTGTAGGTTGGTATGGCTGCAATGCTGGTGATGACATCCATTCCTAGAAAATGAACAACTTCAACATATAAGAAAATAAATTTGATAGAATCAAAACTCATGCATCCTTGTCTTGAATTAGCTTACCGTCCCACAATATGTAATCATATATAGGATTTGGGCATAAGATTAGACTTCTATGTCTTATCAATCCTTGCAAAGATACATTATTCATTGCATGAATTTCTTCAGACAAAAGTATTTTGCAAACCACATCAGTCAATAGAAATGTGATTTGAAAATTATTTTCAAGGTGTTAAAAGCCTTGTAGGATTGGCAATGCATAACAAATGTGTGATGCCTATATAGTAACTGCAATTCTCAAAATGAAAGTAACTCACCTTCCAATACTGTCCCAAAGATAATGTTTTGACCATCAAGCTCTGGGCAGGGTCCTGGCCCTGTAGTAACCAAGAATTCAACATTGTGATAATCAGGGTTGAGCTTGACGTCATCATCATCATCATTTTGTCCAAGGCATAAGGAGAGGGTTCCAGGCCTTGCATGCCTCAGTGCAAATGCTTTGGGGTCAACAGTCTCAGAATTCCTAACAAGGCCCGAGGGAGGCTGGACATCACCCTTGTCACGCCGTGCACCTTGGCGCCCAGCAGCAAAGAACTGTCCCTGAAGGAGCTTGTGGACAAGTGTGCCACGATATGCAGATGAAGTGCAAGTAGCTTTGAAATTGGCAGTAGTAACAGGGAGAAGCCGACCATAGAGACCAAATATCACACGGCCAAGAGGCTCGGAATCTGGGCATGATGAAAGCTCAGCTCCTAATGTGCGATCAGAGCGAAAGTAGCTTGGACAGACACTGAAGTCCATGTAGACACAATCTGTGATGGTGGTGTCAATTTTAGAGGTGGATGGAGTATTTAAATCATCTATAGCCAAGGAAGAGGGAGTTTGGAGGAGAAGAAAGGAGGCAGGGAGGAACATGAGAGACCGTCTTGGAAATTTGGGAGACTTGATGCATTTCTTGGTTTTTTCATGGTTTGGTTTTGCGAAAGGAAAACAAGCATTGGGGTTGTTTGGGTGCTGGTGGAGGCTGCTGAGAGCAACAGGGTAAACTGTGGGGGATGAGGCTCTTGCGCTTGACAAAGGCAAAACCATAGTGCCTAAAGGTATTTAGTTTTGTGCTCTTCCAGCAAAACTATGGTAGACAATACGGTTGGACTTGTGCCTTTAAAGTTTTCCTGCAACCATATCACAAGTGAGATTTAGCATTTACTTAATTAGAAGTCTGTCTAAATTCTAAATCGAATGTCATGTCTGCAGCTTAATGAGAAATAGCACGCCACTTTGTCAGGGCAAATAACAGATACCATAAACAATGATTACACAGCCAAAGCATTCTTAATTTAAGATCTGAAGGTGCTCATCTAGTTTGGACACTATTTAGAATGGAACCCAATCTTTTTCAGATAAGATTGAGAGCTGTCAGATGGTCAGTTGATTACATGAAATATCCCATAAGTAGGAACTGCTCTTGTCCTTTTGAGACATTTGCTTTGAGCATGTACCATTCACTACTACGCATCTAACCTAAGACATGGGCATGCTTTTTCATCCAAAAGTTTACCATTGAAGATATCTTGTACTAATGTCGTCATGTCAAAAGTTGTGCATGCTTGTCAATGAAGAAAAACTTAAAAATGGCAAGCCCATTTACAACTTGTTCAAAGTTCTTTCAAGAGATGTTGTCAATCAAGAATGAATACATGTGATCATGAATGGGTTCATGGGTTCGAGTCCTGCGAAACAGCTTCATGCAGAAATGCAAGAAAAAGCCGTACGAAAGACCCAGAGTGGTTGGACCCTGTGCAAACTGGAGCTACATGACCAGACTGCCTGTTTAATCAAGATTTAATACTAGCATGTGAAGATTCAGAACTTGTACTCTTAAGAGCTTGGCCAACATCAAACCAGAAACAAAATGCATGCAGTGGTTAGAGTACGGAATATGGAGCTCAAATTACCTACTTTAATAAGGTATCGACCCAAGGACACATGCAGCGGTTAGAGTACAAAATATGGAGCTCAAATTGCCTGCTTTAATCAGGTATCGACCCAAGGACCTTTATACAGCACATTTAACAACTAAAAGTCTTTTTGTTTTACACCAATAAAAAAATAATAAACAAAAACAAAGTTGGGGAATGGGTTTCAACTGTACCCCCCAAATTATTCGGAAAATAAGGTGCCGCAGGACCTTAATTAGATGCCAACAAGTGCTATCCTAGAAAAGAGAAACCTATTGACAGACAGATGATTTGGTTAGAGCTTTGTAGAGCAGCATCCAGCAGAAAAATCCCAGTCTGCAACTGACTGAATTTGATAGGAGAGGGTAGGTTTTTCCTGTTTTCATGATTTATTTGTGAGTGAAAAGTCAATTCAAATCAGACTTGCTGTATTTGTGACTGAATCAGGAGGTCTTCATACATATTATCTCCCATGGTAATATCATGAAACCTGATGAGGCTGGAAAATCAGAATCTTAAATTAGCAGTGTTCAATGTCATCCCAAAGTGACCGAAGTTGAAGAATACTATCATAAAGCTTTGGAAAAGTTTTGGGTTTGGAAAATACCATCCCAAACTTGTTTTAGTAGAAAATTACCATCACCGTGAGATTTTTCGTTAAATGTGAACTGAAATCTCATTTGAGAAAGAGTATTTACAAAATGACAATGGTACACATGTATCTCTTCATACTTTCTCTACTAACCCTACAGCCAAACTCAATCAATGCAATGTAAATCAAATAATTATTTATTTTCCCCTCCAAATCTGAAATTTATTTGTTATTCACATGTGCACAGGGCTAGAGTTTGTTGCTAGTGAGTTTGTGCAACAAGCTGCCACTATGTTAGATTCATATAGATATAGTTATGACTACAGTCATCTTGTTGATATGTGGAGGAAAATCATGTATCTGTATCATTACTATTATCTTTGAAATTCCTGAAGATAAAATCATTTTTTTAGAGTCATGCAAAAAGGTTTGTGCTCACGGACAGCCAATGATGCAAATTTAGGGGTATTTTTTTTGTCTATTTAATGCCTGCTGTTAGCAATTCACAGAAAAAATAACGCTAACTGTAATTATCCACTC
>BCLG01000645.1:131598-155023 GCA_001602295.1 Zoysia matrella | reverse complement strand
AAGGCGAGGTTTCTTGTTGCTGGGATAACATAGGTGTAGAGGAACTTATAAAGGTTTCTTCTTCAACTGTAAAAGCTTTATATTGAGCCTTTTGGGCAGCTTTAGCTTGAGAGATAGCAGAGGGAATAGACCAAGATTTATTATTAAATCTATGATCATTCCTAGCCTTCCAAAGGAACCACATGATATAGAAAGTAAGATTTTCAAACATAAATCTTAGAATTTGAGCACATGAACCAATAAGACAATCAGTTTTTATGTCCATAGGAGAATGAAACCAAACTGCACGAGAGAAACCACAGTGAAAAAAGAGATGCTCGTCATTTTCAATGCTGCAACATCTAGAACAAAATTTGGAGACAGAAATTCATTCTTTTGTTAATCCTTTTGCCGGAAGCAATATTTCTTGTTACGAGTCTCCAAATAAACATCTGGACTCTTAGAAGTATTTTATCATTTCTCCAGATATTGTTTATGACAAAGTGAACATCATTAGATAAATTTAACGAACTCACCGTGACTTCAATGTTGTCATTATAGATGTGTTTATAGGCACTTTGAGTCCACCTACCTGACTTGTTTGGCTTCCAAATAAGTTTATCTTGGCCATATGTTTGTGGAAGGGGGATCTGCAAAATATGTCCTACAAAGTCTAGATTAAAGATTGAACTCAAAAGCTCAACATTCCATCTTTTCGGATTTGACAACCAAAGATCTGAGATTTTAGTAGGAAGGGTGGAACTCATGGCGTCATTTAAAATGAAATTGTGTATATTATGCCACATTGGGCACCAAGGCTCATTCCAAATAGAAACATTACCTTCAGAAAGATTCCATTGTATAGCATTTAATATGTATGTTCTGATTTCCAAGATAGAGCTCCAAGTGCAGGATGTGCCATATGAACTAGCTCTCCAAAAAGATGTATTTGGGAAATACTTACCTTTCAACACTTGCGCCCATAGAGATTCTAGATTAGTGAGCAATTTCCAAGCAAGACCTGAAATGAGTGCTTTATTTAAAGCATATAAATCTCTAAAACCTAGTCCCCCAGCTCCTTTTGAGATGCAGAATTTATTCCAGGCTGAAAGACAGAGAGGTTTCTTTGTATTGTCTGGGCTGTCACCCTTCCACCAAAAGTGTCTAATGATTCCTGTTAATTCAGTAATGAAAGTTTTTGTAAATAAAACATGAGACATGTAATAAACAGGGATTGAAGAGAAAACAGACTTAATAAGCATAGAGCGTCCTGAATGAGAATTTAGCTTTCCAATCACAAAATTTGGCTTTGAACTTGCCCTTAAGAAAACTATAAACTTTATTTTTTGGTAGATGACAGAAAAAAAGGGGTGACCGAGATGTTTGGCATCAGCTTGTATTTTGGGAACTTGAAAAAAACAATATCACCAATATGAGGAGACTAAACAAGATGGCAGATTTACTCCAATTAGGGGTTTGGCCGGAGTCACGACAGAAATCTTGTAGGATATGTTTAATGGTTTGGGCTTCTTGAGTGGTAGCTTCTCTGCAAATAATAATTGCAAAGAGAAGAGAGTGTATAGGAGGGGAAATATTAGTAAGTTTAACACCTTGAGATTTTTTCCTCCTGAACAGCATCATGTAATCTGCATGAAAGCTCATTAATTGCAATGATAAATAAGTAGGGACATAGAGGACACCCTTGTCGGATTCCTTTTTTGCTTTGGAAGCTGCCAAAGTATTGACCATTACTAATAACCGAGAAGACCTTGGTCTTCTATGCAAGCAGCAAGCAAATCAATGAAATGCTCATTGACACCAATACATCTCATAGCAAATTTAATGAAATTCCATTCAATTCTGTCGAAAGCTTTTGCAAGATCCAGTTTTAAGAAAAAGCTTGCTTGTTCCATCTTTTGAGATTGAAAGAGTGAATTATCTCATGTGCAATAATAATATTCTCAGATATTTTACGACCTTTGACAAAAGCATATTGTGAATCATATATTCGAACAGGCAACTGTTGTTCAATCTTAAGAGCAATGATTTTATAAACCACGTTGCAAAGGCTAATAAGTCTATAAGCTAAAGGAGAGGTGCAAACATCTTTTTTTTGGGATGAGAACAATGTTTGTATTTTTCAAACCTGGTGCAAGACCCTTATTGACGAAAAAGGATTCCACCAACTTGAAGACGTCGTTGCCAATCTAGCTCCAACAACACCTGTAAAATTTCACATTTAAACCATCAGGACCAAGTGTTGCATTTGTTTCTTTCAAGATGTTAAGAATATCCTCTTTTGTTGGAATACTCAACAAAGATTAATCTTCTATTTGATTAGAAGAGATGGCTCCAGAATGATATATTGTATCCTGCAAGTTAGATCTAAAAAGATTGCTAAAATATTCAATAAAACACTTGGCAATATCTTCACTTGAAGTGACAGTAATACCTTGAGAGTTTTCGATGGAATTGATTCTATTCTTTCTTCTCCTTTTAATAACACTTTTGTGAAAGAAGGAGGTGTTTCTATCACCCTTGGTGATCCAATTCTTCTTGCAACGTTGTCTATAATATTCACAAATTTTGTTTTGAATGATTTCATATTTATAAATAAGAGCATCTTCCAAGCATAATTTTGATTGAGAGTTGGAAGAGTTTGCATGTTAGCAATTTTAGATTTGCAATGCTTAAGCTGGTTGTTAAGAGAAGATTTGTTCTTTTTAGACCAAACCAGTAAATGGTGACCTAATTGCTTAGTTCTTTTATGGAAAGGAAGATGGGAAAAATTGAACCAAATATTTTTACTTACCTCTTGGAAGTCATTCTCATACAGCCACCAATTCTCAAATTTAAAGTTCCTTTTTCTGGTATTAAGATTAGATTGAGGAATAGCAAGAATTGGAGCATGGTCACCATACAAAAGAGGGAGATGATATACAGTAGTACTAGGAAACATATTATATCAAGCATGATTAGCCAAACACCGGTCTAACCTTTGAAAAATAGCTTTAGAGGCTTGTCTTCTATTGGTCCAGGTGTAAGCAGGGCCATTATAACCCAGATCGATCAATCAAACCACAATCATTAATAATAGACTTAAACAAGGAGATATGATTTCTAGCACCTAGCTTTTCATTAGAACGTAGCATCTCATTAAGGTCACCCATACAAAATAACGGGCTGTCATCATTACAAGCAAAAGCAACCACATCAGCCCATATGCTACTAGTATCTATACTATCTATATAATCACTACCCACAAAAAGAAAATCTTGAACCTCAGTTAGTCACATCATTGTTTGTATTTCCACCGTTAGATTTGCAACAGACGGTCCATCTCCATTCTTCTCAATCAGTGCACGACCAACCCTGACATGTCTTCACGTTCCCTGTTGAGCCACCGCGACCGCTGCCTGCTTAGCACCTCCTTGGACGCCACCAGGCACCCACTTCCTCCCCCGCCGCCGTTTCTTCTCCTCCCCTCGTCCTGCACCACCGTCTCCTCTCCTCTGCGGCCTTCCAGTTTCGTCGCCTACCCCGCGCCTCGCCTTCCAGTTTCATCTCCTACCCCGCCTGTACGCACGCGTGTCGTCCGCTGCCACCCCCTCTCCCTACCGCGTCCTCCGTCATCCCTGTATCCTGCGTCGCCATCTTCGGGCCCCTCATGCCTCGATGCACATGCGTCATCCGCCACTGCCGCCGCTCCCCGCGTCCTCTGCCACCGTCTCTGTGCCCCTACTGCCTCCACACACGCGCGTCGTCCGCAGCCGCTCCCTACCGCGTCCTCCGACACCTGCACTAACACGTGCCTGAATCTTCTCCTCCCCCGCATCCTGCGCCGCCGTCTCCACGCCCCTACTGCCTCGTCGTGATGCAGGTTATGGTGATATCCACGCTGTGAACTCGAGGGAAATGGTGTTTTTCGTGGTCTATACCTCCTTCAACATCATTCTCAGCACATACCTCATCGGCAACATGACCGTGCTCATTGTGAAAGGGTCGAGGACCGAGAGGTTCTGAGACAAGACGACCGACCTCACCAGATACATGAATAGGTATAAGCTGTGCGCCGAAATCAGGTCTTCACCTGCTGCTGCAGTATGAGATCAATTACACAAAGGATAAAGTCGTCGACGACATCCCGGTCGCGGTCCGATCAAAGGTGCTACTTTTATCCCAGATATAGATAAAAAGTATTGTGAAGAGATTTTCACTAGAACTGAAATGTTTGTGTGCGGTTTTAAGCATGAGACTTTGTTTTGTTTTGCAGATGTCTCAGACATTGTACCTGGACATGGTTTCATAAGTGCACCTGTTCAAAGGATGCTCAGAGGACTTCCTAAGCCAGATAGTAAGATTTTGATGGATTCGGATCTTTTACTGTTCAGTTTGATTAGTTAAAACTATGGGACAGTGGTGTTTCAACCATAGAATTTTAGTCTAATTGTAATTCAGACATTGATTTTCAAATTTTGTGATTCAACCATCACTTTTTGAAAGCGAACCTCAATTGTACCACAAGTCTGTTAACTGACTCTAACAGTGTTAAATTTTGGCGTAAAAAAACAAAATTACCCATTGTGATTGTATCATGATTTTGTTAATTTTATTTTATTTATACAAGAATTCAAATCTAAATTTGAATTGTTGATATAATTTGATTTTCAAACTTTGAAATCTGAATTTGAAATTTTCAAAATTTGAAACGTGAATTTGAAATTTCAAACTTTTGAAATCTGAATTTTAAATTCTCAAAATTTTGAAACCTGAATTTCAAATTGTGAAACCTGAATTTGAAATCTGGATTTAAAATTTTCAAATTTCAAACTTATGAAAATCTAAAAGTTTGTCCCATTTCAAATTTTGATCAGAAAATTTACAAAACTATGATATAAGCACAAAGATATTTTTGTCTTTTCACGCCAAAAGTTAACACCGTTAGAGTCATTTAAGAGCCTTATGGTTCAACTGAGATTGTCTTTCAAAAAGTGATAGTTGAATCACAAAATTTGAAAATCAATGACTGAATCATAATTAGACTAAAAATCAATAGCTGAATCACAATGACCCCTAAAACCATATATTACATTTCATTCAACTTTTCCGCTGACTACTTCAGGTGGTAAAGTTACATGAAGAATTCTTTCTTGCTGGGGAGGTTATCTTTAGAGCAAGGCACTGTGGTGGACCAAATTTATATTGTGGCGTGTGGATGCTTGGTACTATTAATTTTCAAGAGAAATTAGTGACCACGGTAATGTGTCTTTTTTTTTTGAGAAAACTAAATCAGTTATGCGAAAAACAACTCTAAATTGTATCACTGTATGAGCATGGCTAATCCTCAGTACCATACTCTGTTACTCACAGGAAGAATTGGCCATTGGAGAAGGTGGATCTGAGGAGATCATCTCAGAGCTGTTGCCTTACGACATTGTTGGCGATGTCGCTGTAGTTTGCAACATTCCACTGCCATACACAGTTAGGGTCTGTGAACTTTGCAGCCTTCTTAGAATTGATATGCAGTCTATGACCAGTATCCTACAAATTTACGTCAAGGATAGCCATCAGATATGGAGCAATCTATTGAAGGTACATCTCGACCAAAACAAATTTTTCAGACATTTTAAGCTTTGGGATCAGAATTTAGAAGCACATATATTGTTTTTGGTTCTGCAGGTGAAAGAAACAGGGTCAAAAGGGAACGAACTGGAATCAGACATCACTTATTCTTAATTCGATTCTTAAAAATGAGTTTTTCTTAGTTTGTTGAACATGAACAATTATTCACCAAGGCTGTATTTTTTTTAATTATTTTTGCAGGGACTAAAATAATCACATAAATCTCAACCCTGAAGAGTTTCGAGCAAAATCTGCATTTTATTAGAGGTTCTCCTTTCGACATCCTCTTCCCTTATTTTAGAAATGATATTTCTTTGCCACGGTGGTTTACCTTCATATTCAGTTTGTATTCTATTAGGTTTACATTTTTTCTGTTACAACATTGCAGATTTATATACCACCAAAATTAGGAATCACATATATTTTCATTTGCATACTTTCTTTTGAGCTTTTCTTCATCCTTTCATAATAAGCCATCCATCAATTCTCGCAGCAACGCGCCGGAGAATCATCTAATTTACATGGTAGGGATCACCATAGACACAGGCTAGCTTGAAAACTAAGTTCTGATTATAAGTAACTTTTGCCAAAATATAGCTTGAATTAGAGCTGACAACATCAACTTCAACGTCTTCAGTCCATAAAAGCCATAAGCCACCTGAGATGCCACTAGCTGGTACTATAAAACTATCATAGACATTAAAATTAAGGGTCAGGTCATTGACAGAGAATTTATTAAATTTTATTTCTGAGATAAAGATTACCTTTGCCTTCGTACACGAGATTAGTCTTTGTAGGTGGCGCATTTTTGGACCGCGGAGGGAGCCACCCGCCCCTCTGCAGTTCCAAGATAAAAGATTCATGGCGACTGTGGCGCCTTACTGGCGCCAAAGCCCCATTATCATCTAGGAAGACATCACCATCTTGCTGAGCTGCATATTGAAATGATCAAAATGTTGAGATGCTACAGAACTAAATGAAACACGACTGCCAGAACTACTTCCTCCAGAACCAGTCACATCATCATATCGGGGATCTCCTCTAGGACTGTCACTATGAATACTCATATGGGTTACATTATCCCCTGGAGAAAGTTTATGCTGATTTTGACCATTAGTATTATTATTTGGTTCTTGATCCCATCTAGTATGCTGACCTCCATAGTGTCTCCTTGATCGACAGTTCTGTTCTAGTTGAGTGCAAGAGTGATAGGGCCTGAGGAAGGTTAATGATTTTCTTGCAATGAGGTTGCAGAAGAGGTGATCCTTGTCTTTTAAAATTTGGACTGTGAGAAGATTGAGAGATCTTGTTAACTGTTACTCTCTCCGTCCCAATAGAAGTTTATTTCTAGGTTTTGTTGACTACGACTGACCAATGATTTTGATAAATTTAATTAATTTTAATAATATAAATTATATATATTATGAAAGTATTTCTTTTGATGAATTTAAAAGTACACATATTAGGTTTTTAAATTTAATCGAATTTATAAAAATCACCGGTCAAAGTGTCAGTCAACAAAAGCTAAAAATAAACTTCTACTGAGACGGAGGTAGTAAATGAGAGTCTCTGCTTTTCCTATAAGTAATTACCACCATAAGGACTGCGAGGAATTTCATGGACACAATTCAGAGTACCGACCATATCCAGTTGGAGGCCAATGCTAAATCTGGAGCAGGAAGAGCAGGTAAATTATTTTGTGGGAGGCTTTCCAGATTTGTATTTATTGAACTATTTTGAGCTGGCTTGGGATCTGGCACATTAGAAAATGGGACAATAAAAAGATTTGCCAGTTGCTTCCATTGCTGATTTTGAGAGAAAGTAGTCTGGCTTTGACAGTGCATTGTTTGAACTTGATGTTGTCGGTTTTGGTAGCCAAAGATAGAGGTCTTGGGCAGAGTATTCTGCGCAGCAGGCTTTGGAGGCATAAGTTGGGTCTGTCCCATATGAGAAGACTTAATATTAGCACCAGAAAGATTGTTGACCATACCTTTCTCTCGACTTTCCCCTAGAGATATTTTTTCAGTACTTTCTGGAGTGTCACCCAAAGTGTGACTGAGCTTCTGGCCATCTACATTAATTGCTAACACCTTCATGCCTTTGCTCTGTTCTGAATTTTGTTGAACTGTAGCCATATCTGAATTTTCTGAATGCACTGGAGAGTCTGATACTGAGCAAGAAAGCTTGACTAGATAACCTTGCTTCTGAAAATAATCTTTAAAGCTCTGAATATAAGCATTTTGTGAGGAATTCTCTAGGACATTTCTAGCTTCCAAAAGAATTAGCATTTCCCGATTCCTCCATTTTTCATATACCTCAATAGGTATTTTTGATGCTTCTGAAGGATTTAGTTTCCAAAGCATTTGATTCCTCTGATTATAGGAGTTAACTGTATGGAAAAGGCAACCACAAAAGTTGCAAATTTTTGCAAGTTTTTCATAGAAAATATAGACCTTGATCTTCTTGAGCTGAGAGATATTAACTGTGACTGAGTCAACTAGAGGCCTATTAACATCTAGAATAATTCTAGCCAAAATGAAATCCTGAGGTTTAAACATGGTTTCTTCCGAGAAAGCAATAGAACTATCCATGAAACCAATCTTGTCTACGATCTTACTAACCAGGTCCATTGAACAGAGAGATTTTGGAATGCCATAAAGATGAACTGTAACTGGAAGATACCTGAAAGTATAGGATTTCATTGGTTTGCCTCCTTGAGGATCTATCCATTCCACAAGCAAAGTTTCCCTTTCGACTGTCCAAGGTTGGCGCTGGAGTATCTACCTTAAGTCATCTTCCTCCCTGAGATGCACCATGAAGAGATTTGGAGCGATTTCAGAAGCATGGTTAAATCTTCTTCCTCAGTCTGCTCTCGTGGCCCTTTCGAAAAGATGAATCGAAATATTTCTAGTTGAAGAGGCAACTTTGAAGAGAAGGTTAAAAGGAGTCGAGATAAGATCCTGGCGCTTCTCCTCAACATCTACAAAGATTTCCTCTTTTTGTGAAATATTTAGGTTCTGGAAGTTGACATCGAGGGAATCTGGTGGGATTTGGGTAAATGGCTGAGAAGGATGTGGGGGGTCGGGTCAAGATCCATGGCTGAACGCCACGATGGGAAGTGCTTACACAGGTGAGCAAGAAAGCAGTTCGTGGGATGCAGGTGAGGAAGAAAAGGTGCTGTTAGGTGAGGTGGTCGAGGGAAATTGAAGAGGGAGAAATCAGAAGGCATCACGCCAAAACGAATGGGTTAGGGATAAGGAAATTGAAACGAATATGATGAGCTGGGTTTAGGTTAGGGATACGTAGTTTTTTTCCATTCCCCTGTTCGGCAGCCTGGGTAGGGATAGGTCTGGAAAAGACCGTAGGACCCATATATTATCACTGTTCATCTTCTTCCCTATTGTTCTGTGCTTCCGGTTACAGCACTCCAGCTCCCATTCAAATCGAGAAACGGCAACACCACAAAAGAAAAATCAAGCAACCGTGAGAAATCTCCAAGGACCAATTGATTTTGGATTTCCTAGCTAGATAAGGCGGCAGCTTTTACCCTACACGGAGCATGGACGATGGATTAATCAAAAAGTAGGAAAACTAAACGAAGAATATATGCGAGGCAAGCAAAAATGGCGATCAGCAGATCCAGACCTCCTGGAGTGGAGTGACGGCTGGTGTGAAGAGGAATCGACAGCCAGTGCAGCGAGGAAGATGAAGCAACAGTCAACAAGCCAATCCTCATTTCCCAGGGTAACCCACCCTCTCCTCCGGGTTAAAATCTGATGGAAATAGGGACCTCATTTCCCTATCCGTAACCTATCACATTTCTTAATTAAAAAACAAACATGTCAAATGATATCCAAGATTCTTCATTTCCCAAACCCACCTCACGTTTCCAACAATCCAATCACCACCAAAGCGGAGGATTAAATTTGGAAATGTATGCAGGAAATATCAAGCGAGGAGCGAGGTTGTTGGTGCTACAGGAGAGACCCTTCGGGCGCGTGCTCCCATCTGAAACCTATTCTGACCATAGCAGAGGTGTGTTTGCATTGCAACCTTTAGTTACTTTATCGAAGTTTGAAGTTATCAACTCGTAGGTGATACTAAAATATTGGTAAAACAATATTGTTTAATTATGACTTTATATCCGTTGGTAAAAAAATGTTTGATTGCAAACATGCTAATGTTTACAATTTTATTAGCATAACATATGGGACCTATATGGCATAAAAAATATTTAAGCGTAAAATATTATCAAATGAGATCTTATTTTGTAGATTAAATTATAAAAAATTTAATGGTGAAAACAAATTTCGAATCAAATGCACCATTTGAGAGATAAAATAGTTTTAATCTAACTAATCAACAAATCTCGTAACTCGTGCAACCATTATTGAGTGGACACGTGTGCTCCAAAAATTTGGCAAAGGAGCAAAGGCTCGAGCGAGCGGATTGCTCGCCCAAGTTGACGTCGGTGTTTCTTACAGACATTGCCAAATTTCATTTGGCTTTCTAAATTTTGGCTCCAAAGCAAATATTAACCAAAATTTGAAGGACACATCAATATTTGGTAAGGTAAAGTTTCAATCAAACATACTCAGGGGTCTCCAAAATCGGAGATACTCCTCCCGTCCTCTGTCCTGTTTTCATATCCTCTGCCTTTGCTTTTCTATAGCAAATTTTATCATACTCAATCCTATTTATTCATTACATAATCAACGTTCTATGATTTAAAATAATTTCCTACTTAAATTATACTAATTTATTTAAAAAGCAAGACTATGAATCATACCGTTATTATTTAACGTTGATTCTGTAATGAGTGGTTAGGACTATGAATTATGCCGTCATTATTTAACGTTGATTCTGTAATAAGTGGTTAAGATCAATATGGCAAAGTTTTCCATACAAAAAGAAAGGCAGAGGATACGAATCCCTCTGTCCCATTGTACGTGTCAATGCAGCTTTCTACATTTTGTTTTCAAAATAACTATTATTCTCACTTTAATACATATTTTCACTTATTAACACATCTTTATCACTATTACTCTCCTTTTTTTATTTTTTTTATATAGATCTCTTAATTTCTGTGTCTACACTTAAAACACTTAATCAAAATGGAAGGAGTAGTCGTTTCCTCTGCCAATGATCATTTATACGTGTTTATTTGCACCACGGATTGTGAGAATCTATGTGAAATCTATAAAGAAGCTAGATTGTGAAAGCTGTGATTAAAAAACTGAAACAAATAAGAAAATTAAGAGATTATAGGCTAGAAACTGTGTGTTTTGTGCGATAAAATCTAGCAAAAGTTGAGAGACAGTGGATATTCTAGATTTTAAATGTCCAACTAGTGGGATATAAGGTAAAATCTATATTACTACCTCCGTTCCGATATATAAGTATTTCTAAGTTCAGTTAAAGTCAAATTCATTTAACTTTGATCAATAACACAAAAAATGTTAAACAATTTCTAGTAAAGAGAGTTACTCCCTCTATTACTAAATTGATGTCGTCGTTGACTTTTAGTATCAACTTTAATCATTCGTCTTATAAAAAGTATGATAAATTTTATATATTTTGTTATAATTTGCTTTATCATCAAAGATGTTTGAAATACGGCTTATAATTTTACACATTTGAACAAATTTTTTAAATAAGACGAATGTTTAAAGATGATATTAGAAGTTAACGGTGACATCAATTTAGAAATAAAGTAAGTAAATATTATAAAAGTTTATTTCATGATAAATCCAATAATATAATTTACATAAGAGAAAAGATCATTAATTCTTCATTATTATTAGCCAATCCATTCACTCAACTAGTGGTGGCGAGTCGCATAAATGCACGGCTGGAGAGAGCAACTAGTGAAAGGTAACCAGTGACATAAAAAATCATTTGATTGTAAAGTACTCTCTCCGTCTCGACTTAAATATCGTGTTGACTATGAGCATAGGAATTAATAGAGGTTAATAACATGGGATGTACTAAAAATACAGATAAAAAAGCATTGTAAAAAAAGAAAGTTGTATTGGAAAGTAAGAATAAAAATTAAGTTTGGATAACTAAAAGTGTTAGTGCATCTAGATCCCTTATCGGTTTTAGTGATAAATAACAACAGAATTAAAGAACTAATGCATTCTATCTAGTTCTATGAAGAATTGCAGGTAATCAAAAAGAGAGAAAAGATGAGACATGGCTAAAGTAGAGCTTATTGAAGATTCTTATTGTTTCATTTTCATCTTTGAGTTTAGGCATATCGTACTATTAAGAGGGATGAAAAATGAGGTTGAAATCCTAAGCAAATGCTCAAAATCTAGCTAAAAACACCATTTCTAGAACACCTCTGGCCGAAGTGTCCAGCTTCAAGTTGCAGACTCCGGCCCATTTTATTCGAGTCTAGAGGACCCTTGTTGGAGTGTCCGGCCTATGGCTGGACACTCTGAGCCTTTTCTTTGGATTCTAGTACACCCCTCGCCGGAGAGTCTGGCCCCAAGCCAAAGACTCCGGGCATTTTTATCCGGACTCCAGTACACCCCTCGCCGAAGTGTTCGGCCCCTGGACTGAAGACTCCGAGTATTTTTCATTGAGTCCAGGCCGAAGACTCCAATGTTTGAATTCTGCCTCTTTAATTCTAGTCGGAGTGTCTGACCCTTGACTGGAGACTCCCGTGTTTCTGACACCCTAACGACTCTTTCAGAGGAGAGAGTATAAAAGACTCCTCCCCAACGGCTGAACTAACTCTCAGCCTCTTTTTTGACCTAAACACACCTGAGCTCATTCTCACACTCTCTCACACTCTTGCTAAGGCTTCCTTGCTTAGATTTGAGCAAGGAAAGTGAGAGGGAAATCTTTGAAAGGCTTTGAGAGCATCTCTTTGATTTCAACGAGTATTTGTGGAGCTGGAAACTTGATTTCGCGTTTGTTACTCTTGGAGCTTCAAGCTCCTAGACGACTAGGCGTGCTCGGGCGCTCCCATCTCGTGTGGTGAAGCCTCGAAAAGTTTGTATTGCCCTCCCGAAAGGGATTTGATAGTGAAGCACTCATCTCGATCTTGATGGTTGTCTTGAGAGAGAAAAAGGGTTGAGTGCAACCCAGTTCTTTGTAAACCTCTCAACGAAGACATAGAATCCTTTGTGAATCTGAACTCCGAGATAAATCCTCGTGTCTCCGTGTGCTTCTGGTTTTCTACTGGTTTGAGATCTATTACTCGCTTATTTACATTTTGGCATCGATCTATTAGGGTAGCTTGTTCTAGCCTTATTTACTTGTTCCTACTTGCTCTAGTACTTCCACTTTATCTTTTGGTTCAAGTAAATTTGCTAGATCTAGCTTAAAATCCCTACATACAAAGTTCATTGTGTCTACTGGAGTGTTCGGTCAAAAGTTGGAGTCTTCGAAGCTGGAGTGTCCGGCCTGTGGCCGGAGTGTCCGAGGGACTGACAGTTTGTTTAAGTTTTAATTTGTAGGAATTTTTAGGTTAGCCTATTCACCCCCCTCTAGACCACTTTCAATTGATATCAGAGCCAAACTCTTCGAATCGAGCTTAACCGCTTGGACAGACAATGAAGGGTCTAAGAAAAGCTAACCAAGTAAGCGAAGAATCAAGCGAAGAAGTTGAACAATCTTCTTCGAGTTAAAATGAAGGAGAATCCTTCTCATTCCTCAAGAGGAAGGCCAAAGAAGAGAGGAAGAAAAAGACGAAGAGAGTTAAAAAAACACTATTCTAAAACCCCCTTCAATTATTCCCGTCATAATTCCAATACAAACTTTTTGTCGTTACCTATTGGTAAACCACATCAATTTGATGGGGTGAACTATACCAAATAGAGGCACAATATGAAGTATCACCTATTTTTGCTCTACCCGAGCATATGGGATATTGTTTGTACATGTGTTGATTATTCGGATAGTGATGATGATGAAGAACTCACTTTGGAAAAAAAAACAAGATCTTCATCGAAATGCTCAAGCGGTAACGATTCTTCTCTCATCGCTCAATTAAGAGGAGTTCAACAAGGTTGATGGGTTGAACTTGGCAAAAAACATTTGAGATACACTTCGAGTTGCTTATGAAGGCACCAAGACCATTAAAATTGCCAGGATTGAGATGATTGAGAGAGAATTGGGTAGATTTATGATGGAAGAGAATGAATCCCCTCAAGAGATGTACAACCGGCTCAAGATTCTTGTCAACAAGATTAGAGCCTATGGAAGCAAAAATTGGAATGATCTTGATGTTGTCAAGAAGATGATTAGGGCTTACACGGTTAGTAACACAACTTTGTGTACATTAATTTTTGAGAGCCCTAACTACAAGAAGATGACTTTCGATGAAGTGCTTGAAAAAATTATCAATTATGAGATGATGGAGAAAGAAGCCCAATATGTAAAGAACTTGTCAAAAGGTACCTAAAGCTAAAAGAATCAAGACATAGCACTCAAAGAAAGCAAGAAGATAGTTGAAGAGAGCTCAAGTGATGAAGATGAAAGCTCCGACCTCGATGATGAAGGCATGGCTCTCTTTGTCAAAAGATTCAAGAAGTTCATGAGGAAGGAGCGGAATTACCATGATGACAAAAGGAAAAATAAGTCCAAGTCAAAAAGAAAAAGAGCTTGCTACAATTGTGAGAAGTATGTGCACTTTATTGTAAATTGCCCACATGAAAAGAAAGAAGAAGATGATGGCAAAAAGAAAAAGGAGAAGTACTTCAACAAAGACAAGAAATTTTCAAAGAACAAGTACACCAGTGAAGCCCATCTAAAAATGAAATAGGACTCAAATGAGAAGAATTCCGATTCGGATGATGAAGGCATTGCTACATTTGCCATCAAAGAATCTTCATCAAGCAAATCTCTCTTCACCAACCTCAACAAGAGCAAGAGCACTACTCACACATATTTGATGGCAAAGGAGGGCAAACGTAAGGTAAAAACCAAATCCAACCTCCCTCATAAGTATGTTAGTAGTGTTGAGAAAATAGACAATGATAGTGAAGATGAGGCCTTGCTAAAAGGGTTAAGTAAAAGTGCTATAACTAAAATCAAAATGCTCATGGATCAAATAGTTGAGAAGGATGAGATTCTTGAGAGTCAAGAAAACTTGCTCATTCTTGAAAAAAAGAGAAACCTTGAGCTTGATAATCTTCTAACTTTAGAAAGGAAGAAAAAATAAAGAGTTAAATCAACAACTTGCTTCATGCAAAGAGACTTGTATAAGTCTTGAGAGTTCAAGTGGTGCTCTTCAAGGAGACTATGATGCCTTGAAAAAAGCTCATAAAGACCTTGAAGTGCAATTTGATATTCTTCGGTCTAACTCTAAACCTAAAGATACACCTAGATCTTCATACTAATACTTCTCATAATATGTTCATGCTATTCTAAACTTTTGATGCATCATATGTTCTCATGAAAAACAAGTATGGTAGAATTATTGCTAAGTATGTTGGGCCACACAACAAGAACTCAAAAGATTGTGTGTGGGTGCCCAAGACTCTTGTGGCTAATATGAAAGGACCCAAACAAATTTAAAAACCTAAAAACAAGGCTTAACTTGTTTTGTAGGTGTACTCTTCCGGTGGATCAAATTGGGTGCTAGATAGTGGATGCACCAATCATATGACCGGAGAAAAAAGGATGTCACCTCCTTCCATGAAAATGAGAATTCAATGGAGAGCATCACTTTTGGTGACAACGGTTAAGGAAAACTACGAGGTTATGGTAAAATTGCTATCACAACCGAGCATTCAATTTCTAATGTATTGCTTATTGATTCCTTGATTACAATTTGTTGTCTATTTTACAACTTTGTGAGATGAGCTATAATTGTTTGTTCACTAATGAGGGTGTGACGGTCTTTAGAAGGAGGGATGACTCAATTGCTTTTAAAGGTGTGTTAAAGGGAAAGCTATATCTCGTTGACTTTTCAATAGATAAAGTTCAACTTGACACATGTTTAATTGCAAAGTCTAACATAGGTTGGTTGTGGCATCAAAGGCTAGTCTATGTTGGAATGAGAAATCTTAATAAGCTCGTAAAAGGTGGTCACATCCTAGAACTAACCAATGTTGTATTTGAGAAAAATAGGCTTTGTGGAGCAGGTCAAGCCAGAAAACAAGTTGAAGTGCCACATCCCATCAAGAACATCATGACAACAACAAGGCCATTGGAATTGCTTCATATATATCTCTTTTGTCTAATTACCTACATAAGCATTGGAGGTAACAAATATAGTCTTATAATTGTCGATGATTATTCACGTTTTACTTGGGTGTTCTTTTTGCATGATAAGAACGAAACTCAAAGAGAACTCAAGTAGTTCTTGAGAAGAGCTCAAAATGAATTCGGCTTGAGAGTCAAGAAGATAAGAAATGACAATGAAATCGAATTCAAGAACACTCAAGTGGAAGAGTATCTTGATGAAGAAGGCATCAAGCATGAGTTTTCGGTACCTTACTCCCCTCAACAAAATGGAGTTGCCGAAAGGAAGAACCTTTGATCGCTTTTGGGCCGAAGTGGTAAACATGGCGTGTCATACAACCAACCGGCTCTATCTTCATCGCATCTTAAAGAAGACCCCCTACAAGCTTCTCACTGGTAACAAACCTAATATCTCTTACTTTCATATTTTTAGAAGCAAGTGTTATATTCTCAACAAAAAACACAAATCATCCAAGTTTGCTTCAAAAGCGGACGAATGTTTCTTGCTTGGTTATGACTCAAACTCTCATTTCTATCGTGTCTTTAACAAAAACTCTGATTTAGTTGAAGTCACGTGTGATGCGGTATTTGATGAGACTAATGGCTCTCAAGTAGACAAGTTGATCTTGATGTTTTAGATGATGAAGAAGCTCTATGTGATGCATTGAGATGAATGGCAATTGGTGATGTGCGTCCACGTGATCCACAAGATGTGCAAGATGATCTATCCTCTAATGTAGCATCACCTCCAACACAAGATGAAGCTGAAGAAGAAGAGGAGGGCAATGATCAAGGGGGAGGTGATGAAGAAAAGCAAGATAAACCAAGCCCTCAAGTGCCACACTCAAGAGTCCATCAAAGCGTTCAAAGAGATTACCCTGTTGACAACATACTTGGTGATATTGAAAAAAGGGTAACTACTAGATCACGAGTCGCTACTTTTTGTGAACATTACTCTTTTTGTTTCCTCCTTGAAACCATTTAGGGTAGAAGATGCACTTTGTGATCCGGATTGGGTGATGGCCATGGAAGAAGAATTGAACAACTTCAAGAGAAATATAGTCTGGTCCTTGGTGGAGCGTCCAAGTCAAAATGTTGTGGGCCCTAAATGGGTGTTCCGCAACAAACAAAATGAGCATGGAGTCGTGACAAAAAACAAGGCAAGGCTCGTGGCAAAAAGTTATTCACAAGTTGAAGGTTTGGATTTTGATCAAACTTTTGCCCCCGTAGCTAAGCTTGACTCAATTCATATATTACTTGCCTATGCTACAAACCATGATTTCAAGCTATATCAAATGGATGTGATAAGTGTGTTCCTCAACGGGCCAATCAAAGAAGAAGTGTACGTGGAGCAACTATTGAACTTTGAAGATGATGAGTATTCTAACTACGTTTATAAACTCCATAAGGTGCTCTATGGGCTTAAGCAAGCTCTTAGAGCATGGTATGAATGCCTTAGAGATTTTCTTATTAAAAGTGGTTTTACAATTGGAAAAGCCGATTCCACCCTCTTCACAAAAAGAGTTGATAATGATTTATTTGTGTGCCAAATATATGTCGATGACATAATATTTGGTTTTACTAACAAAACTTTTTGTGATAAATTTAGCAAAGTCATGACGAAAAGATTAGAGATGTCCATGATGAGAGAGTTGACGTTCTTTCTCGGCTTTCAAGTGAAACAACTCAAAAAAGTAACGTTCATATGTTAAACCAAGTACACCCATGACATTCTCAAGAAGTTCAAGATGGCGGATGCTAAACCTATCAAGACTCTCATGTGGACAAATGACCATCTTGATATTGACTTCGGTGGAAAAGCTGTGGATCAAAAGGTATATCGCTACATGATTGAATCCTTGTTTTACCTTTGTGCATGTAGGGCCGATATCATGCTTAGTGTGTGTATATGTGTAAGATTTCAAGCCGCTCTAAAGGAGTGCCATTTAAGGACCGTTAAGAGAATCTTAAGATATTTAGTTCACACACCAAACCTAGAGATTTAATATCCAAAGGATTTCACTTTTAATCTTTTTGGATATTCCAATGTAGATTATGCCAAATGCAAAGTGAATAGGAAGAGCACATCGGAGACTTGCCAATTTTTTGTAAGATCCCTTGTATCATGGTCCTCTAAGAAACAAAACTCCGTTGCCCTATCCACTGCCGAAGCTGAGTACATAGCTACGGGTAGCTGTTGCGCCCAATTGCTATGGATGAGGCAAACCCTTAAGGACTTTGGTTACTTTGAGAACAAAGTCCCTCTCCTATGTGACAATGAGAGTGCCATCAAAATTACTGATAATCCTTATGATCATAACTGCACTAAGCACATAGACATCCGGCACCATTTCTTCATAGATCAGTCACTAAAGAGGGATATAAAAAATATTCCATATACCTACCAAAGACCAATCGGCCGATATCTTCACCAAGCCCCTAGATGAGAAGCGGTTTTGTGAGCTTAGGAGTGATCTTAATATCAAAGATTCTCGAAATGTGGCTTGAAGTAATGCACATCTGCTTGTTGTTTTTTTTGTTTGATAAACAAAAGATTTGTGAAAAATATTGAGTAAACTATATTATTCGTTCTTGCCATTTTGGCATACATACTTGACTATGGTGATTATTGTTATTAAAATGTTGATTGTTGGCTAATCATCGTTAGTTAAGATCTTAATATAAGTCTCACACTCCATCTATCATCTTTAAGTCATCAAAATCCGCCTTAAATTCAAGTCTAAAATTCATTCCAGAAGACCCCCTTCGGAGTCTCCAACCATTGCCAGGGTTCATTTTAGAATCCTAGCGCATCCAACCACCCCCAAATCGCCTCCTCTTGCCATTTGCTCGAATCTTGGACTTTGGAGTGGGATTTCTACGGGAAATCACTTTCCCAATCCTTCTTCGGAGTCTCTGATCTTCATCCGGCCATTTTTTAAGTTTTGGAGATGGCTCGCACCAAGAATCCTCAAGGCAATAGCCCCTCTAGTGAAGAGGAGATTGTCCCGGAACGAAGTCTATTGGTCAAGAGGAAGAAGCGGCCCAGCCGTTCTTCTAGTGGCATTGTGATTCAAGATTCTCAAGAGGGCGGTTCCTCTCGGCCTGCCTCAAAGAAGGCCGCACACCCAAAAGCCAAAGGAAAAGTGAAACCCAAAGGAAAAGAAAAAGGGCCTATGGATGGACCAACTGATCCACCTGAGTTCGCGGGGCAGCACAAGGGTACTCGGCCTCTCAAGCGCAATGTTGTCTACCGAATGCACTATCCCAAGGTGGAGTACCCTCCGATTGTCACTCCCAGGATGATGATAGACTACAAACGGGGTAAACATGATTTGATGCCCAAGAGACTTGAGAACCCCTATCTGTATGAGACTGAGGAGGAGGTTGCGGATCACCGGTTCCACAACATATTTCAGCTTGATTGGTATAGATCCCTGATCTTTGACAAGAAGAACAGGATCACCCCGAAGAAATGGATTGACTGGGATTACAAAGAGAAGAAGAAGGACCCAGTGTTTGATGAAGTGATCAAAATGTTTGAAGCAAGGAATGTTAAGAAGATTATGGATTTCAAGCATGGATGGAATGAGGAGCTCATTGCTCAGTTCTATTCTACTCTTTGGATTGATCACAGTGGCGAGGATGAGGTGCTACATTGGAGCCTTGAAGGCAACCGTTTTCATGCATCTCGTCGGTTCTTTGCTTTCATTCTTGATTTTGATGATGAAGATCTCACTACGGAGAATATTCATGGCGGAAGGACGTTGAACAATGAGAAAATCACTTTCAAGTATGACCATGACTTTGGGCCTCCTATCTATGGGATGGTTCATGGTATGGCTCCATACTACAAGATCCTCACTGCTCTTTTCCATCACACACTAGATCCTAAGAGTGATGATGCTGCTAGTGTTTTGCATAACACAAAGACCTTGCTCTCATATATGCAAGACCACTCGGACAAGGAAAGGGGATTTAATGTGTTCGTGTTCATCTACTCATCCATCATCGAGAACTCTATCTCTCCCACGAAGAGTTGTGGGCATGCTTCTTATATCATGGCACTTATTGAGCGGACTTGTGGCATTGGGCTCTCTCATGACAAAGTCCACAGTCCCTACAGAGTTCAACCCATCAAAATTTCAGCTGTTCCTTCTTCTCGAGCTGACTCTCCCGTTGGAGGACCCTCCACTTCCACTGGGACTCGCTTTGGCAAGACCCAAGCCTCGAGGAAGAAGAGCTCCTTGATCTCTAGAGCTCTCCGTTCAATCTTCAATCTTTGCTCCTCTCAAGCAAGAAAATCTGAGAAGCACTTTCAGAGGTCTCATGAGCGCTTCTCCTATCCTGAGGACAAGGTTTAATGGCTTGGTGCTCAAGCCTCTCTTCAGTTCACTCCTCTTCGTGAGTACTCTTCACCTTCTCCCCTTCTCCTTTTGAGCCAGAGCCGAATCCTTGGGCTCCATATCGTCTTGCACAGGAGGTTGCTGGAGAAGCCGAAGATTCTAGTGAGGGAGGTGATCCAAAATATGAAGAAGAAGAAGATGATGATGGTGACGATGGCGATGACGGGGATGATGGCGGTGATGGCGGTGCTGCTGAAATTGAAGAATATAACTTCTATTGAGCTTCACTTCACCTCTTTTCTCCTTTTTGGCGATGTGATGCCAAAGGGGGAGAAGTAGTTATCTTTATCTTCTTTGTTATTCATTTCGAGTGTGTGTGAGACTTGTGTTAAGACTATTTGAGTAATTGTAATCTTAAGACTTTGTACTTTTATTATTATCATGTATGGTTGTATTGGTGCTTGTTTACTTTCTCGCTTTGCATTTGTGTGACTATATCTTGTCATGAGCATCACATATATACATTGTTGTCACACACACTAGTCACACCCCACAGATGCATTGATATAGGGGAGCCCTCACAAATTTTATCATTGCAATATGTGCATTGTGGCTTGTCATACCATATCTTGTTCAATATGCACACATTGAGGGGAGCTCACTAAATCAAAACATCTAAAACCTTGATTTTATCTCTCTCTTGAAGCTTTAGTTGTGTTGTCATCAATCACCAAAAAGGGGGCCCTTTGTGGGTTTTGGTGATAAATGACAACAGAATTAAAGAACTAACGCATTCTATTTAGTTCTATGAAGAATTGTATGTAATCAAAAAGAGAGAAAAGATGAGACGTGCCTAAAGCGGAGCTTATCGAAGATTCTTATTGTTTTATTTTTATCTTTAAGTTTAGGCATGTCGTACTATTAAGAGGAACGGGAAATGAAGTGAAAATTCGAAGCAAATGCTCAAAATCCAGCTAAAAACACCATTTCCAGAACACCCCTGGCCGGAGTGTTCGGCCCATTTTATTCGAGTCCAGAGGACCCCTTGCCGGAGTGTCCGGCCTATGGCTGGAGACTCCGGGCCTTTTCCTTAGATTCCAGTACACCCCTCGCCAGAGTGTCCGACCCTAGGTCGGAGACTCCGAGCATTTTTATCCGGACTCCAGTACACCCCTCGCCGGAGTGTTCGGCCCTTGGATCGAAGACTCCGAGTATTTTTTCACCGAGTCCAATACACCCTTTGCCGTAGTGTTCGGCCCCTGGCCGGAGACTCCGACGTTTGAATCCTGCCTTCTTCATTCTAGTCGAAGTGTTCAGCCTGGAGCCGGAGACTTTGGCGCTGGAGTGTCCGACCTTTGACCGGAGACTCCGATGGTTCTGACACTCCAACGATTCTTTCAGAGAAGAAGAGTATAAAAGACTCCTCCCCAACGGGGAGAACTAACTCTCAGCCTCTTTTTCGACCTGAACACACTTGAGCTCATTCTCACACTCTCTCACACTCTTGCTAAGGCTTCCTTACTTAGATTTGGGCGAGAAAAGTGAGAGGGGAATCTTTCAAAGGCTTTGAGAGTATCTCTTTGATTCCAGCGAGCATTTGTGGAGGTGGAAACTTGATTTTGTGTTTGTTACTCTTGGAGCTTCAAGCTCCTAGATGACTAGGCGTGTTCGGGAGCTCTCATCTCGTGTGGTGAAGCCTCAGGAAGTTTGTATTGCCCTCCCGAAAGGGATTTGATACTGAAGCACTCATCTCGACATTGGTGGTCGTCTTGAGAGAGAAAAAGGGTTGAGTGCAACCCGGATCTTTGTGAACCTCTCAATGGAGACATAGGATCCTTTGTGAATCTAAACTCCGAGATAAATCCTCGTGTCTCCATGTGCTTCTGGTTTTCTACCGATTTGAGATCTATTACTCGCTTATTTATATTTTAGCATCGATCTATTAGGGTAGCTTGTTTTACCTCATTTACTTGTTCCTGCTTGCTCTAGTGCTTCCGCTTTATCTTTTGATTCAAGTAAATTTGCTAGATCTAGCTTAAAATCCCTGCATTCGAAGTTCATCGTGTCTGTCGGAGTGTCCGATCAAAAACTCGAGTCTTCGAAGCCAGAGTGTCCAGCCTATGGTCGAAGTGTCCGGAGGACTGACAGTTTGTTTAAGTTTTAATGTGCACGAATTTTTAGGTTGGCCTATTCATCCCCCTCTAGGCCACTTTCAAGAAGAGGCTAAAATGGTGTATAAAATAGAACGATGAGAGTAGTACAGGGTTTTAGAAACTGGTTTTCATGGTTTTCGGTTAAACCAGTTCGGTTCGGTATAGAGTTGGATCCGATTTTCGGCCGAAAACCGAACTTGGCACTGTAGCAAATCCAGCTAACCGACTGGTTTTGCTGGTTAGCCGGCCGGTTTTTGGCCAAATCAAAAACTGGTTCAGACCCGGTTTCTAAAACCTTGGAGTAGTATTCTAGATTGACGAAGGGAGGAAGAAAAATAGGGGCAAGGTAGTGTGGCACACGATGGGCACATAGAGAAGGTTTCCTTGGCGCTCCGGGTAACAAGTGTGCGCGGAATGACAAAAGGAGAATGATGATGGGCCGTTTGGAAAAGAGAAAAAATTCTTATTTTTGCGTTTTTCATGTGAAATTGAACTGATTTTTGTAAAATTTCTACGAAATTCTATGAAATTCCTGTGATTCAAACCAGGCCTGAACGGATAGGATGGATATGGCTACTGAATCCATATCTAGAGGTGAAACAAGTTTTAAAAAAAATCTAAAAATAGAGAGGGTCGGATCGGATTTGGATCGGGTCAATTTTTTAATTTTTATATAAAATTTAATAAGTACCGAGTTAATTTGTTAAAGGATTAAGGGTTAATTCTTTATAGGCCACTAAAAAAGGTTTGGGTTCCTTATTAGCCATCGTAATTAGCCATCCATTTTAATTTCTGTTCTGACCACTATGGTCACTTTTATTCTCAAAATGCCCTTACCTGATGCAAGCTAAATTTAAATTGTGAACACCGTAATTCCTTCAATAATTTTGTTCCGATTCCTTTAATAATTTTTTCTCATTCAGTAATTTTGTTTTGGTTTCTTTAATAGAACAAATCTTGAATATTAAAAATTACTGAATGAGATATAATTACTGAGGGAACAAAATAAAATTACTAAAAGAATCAAAATAAATTTACTAAAGAAATTGATACGAAATCACTAAATGAGAGAAAATTACTAAAGGAATCGAAACAAAATGATTAATTAAATTACGGTGCTTACAA
>BCLG01000645.1:64290-131563 GCA_001602295.1 Zoysia matrella | reverse complement strand
ATGATTTACAGGTTGGTTCCTTTTATCACCTTGTCCATATCCTGATCACTCATCACAGAGTCTATGATAGACATAACTAGTGATAGATTGTACATGACCCATCATTTTTATTTTTTTGAAAACATTAATGCAGATTCAGTTAAAAATTATGGAGCTTTGGTTTATTAATAAGTGGTTAGAATTAAGTATGACAAAGTTTACCATAGATGGTACAAATTCCATCACTATTACCTCTCCAAGCTTATTTGTAGGATTTGTTGACTGTGACTTTGGCTATTAACTTTTATACATTTAATTAATTTTATTAATATATAAATTATATATATAAAAGTATTTTTCATGGTGAATCTAAAAACATAAATTTTATGTTGATCAAGTTAATTAAAATTATAGAAATTATTAGTTAATTCACAGCCAACAAGTACTATAAATAAACTTTTATTAGTACGAAAATAGTATTTAAACAGTGGTGCTAATTATGAGGTGACACCATTGTCTTCTCTAGTCATCTTTAACCATTCATCTTATTAAATTTTTTTGATAAGTATAATATATTTACTATAATTTACTTTATAATTAAAAGAACTTATAATTTTATACATGTAGATTACTTTTTAAATAAGATGAAACATCAAAATTAATGTTAAAAGTTAATGACGATATTAATTTAGCAACGGAGAAAGTACTTCCGTTCTATTTTATAAGTCGTTTTGCAGTTGGGTAAGAGAATTAAAAAAAGTGAAAAGTTGTAATGTTTTGAGAACGAGGCAGAAAAAGATAGAGTGAAAATGTATTGAGAAAAAAAATATATCGAAAAATTAAAATGATTTGTAATTTAAAAAAAATTTAAGAGAATAACTTATAATTTTTGGTATGAATGGAGTAACAGAACTGCCAATGTTTTTAACCAACCGCTGATTGATTAAGCCTAAATTCGGACCCATATCACAGTCGCGATACCCGATCCCGGCGCCGGAGCCACCACGCGCGCCCACACAGACATCGAACGCGGCCCCCCTCAGAGCCTTTCACGGTCCTATCCAATCTAGACCGTCCCCTAGTCCGCGTGCCAAATCCCTACCCTCCATTGCATCACCCCTTATTCCTCAAGCCGCCCTCCCTCACCGCTCGAATCACCGAATCCGCCATGAAACCACCTCCCCGTCTTCCCCTCTTCCTCCTCCTCCGCCGCCGCCACCTCTCCTCGTCGATCTCCTGCTCCGCCGCCGCCGCCGCTGCCGAGCTCTCCGCCGCATTGGAAGCTGCTCCCTCTCCAGACTCTACACGCGACCTCGCCACCCTGCTCCGCCGCCTCGGCGCTCGCGGCCTCGCCTCCGCTCTCTCGTCCCTTCCGGTCCCGCTCCCCGCTGCGTCCGCCCAGCGTCTCCTCCAGCATGTTCTCTCCCGTGATGCGGCATCCGCGCGCTGCTGTGGCGACGACATCCTCTCCCCGCGCGTTTCCGCGCTCCTCCTCGTCTCGCTCGTCGCCGATCGCGCTGCGTTCCCCGCCGCGCGTAGCCTCCTCTCGCGTCTCCTCCGTGCGCACCCGCTACGCGTCGTAGCGGCGGCCGTTGCGGACGCCGCCTCCGCGACCGCCTCGGACCTCCTCGTCCGCGCCTGCCTTAACTCGCCTGGCCGCGGATCCCTGTGCCGCGCCGCCGACGCCTTCCACGTGCTGTGCTCGCGTGGTGCCTTGCCCTCCATCATAACCTGCAACATCCTTGTCGAATCTCTCGTGTGCGCTGGCCAGCTGAAGGCCGCCAGCAAGGTGTTCGAGCAAATGCGATCTGGCAAGAGTGTTGCACCTGACGGGTACACGTACACGTCGATGGTTAAGGCACTCTGCAGGGCTGGAGATGTGGATAGTGCTTTTGAGATGCTAGCGGAGCTACAGGGAAGTGGGTTGCAGCCAATAGTAGTGCCTTACAATGTGCTGATGGACGCACTGTGCAAGAATGGGAGGGTTGAGGAGGCTGTCCGATTGAAGGGGAGGATGGTGGAAGGGAGGGTGAAGCCGACTGTAGTAACTTTTGGGATCTTGATAAATGGTCTAGCACGGAGTGAGCGATTTGTGGAGGTCAGTGCGGTTTTACAGGAAATGGAAGGCCTTGGTATCACCCCCAATGAGGTTATTTACAATGAGCTGATTGGTTGGCATTGTAGGAAGAGGCATTGTTCAGAGGTGCTCAGGCTGTTCGATGAAATGGTCTCAAAGGGAATGAAACCAACAGATGTGACATACAATTTTATTGCAAAGGCTCTATGCATGGAAGGAGAGATGGAGCGTGCTGAGCGAATACTGGAGGAAATGTTGTCTTCGGGGATGACAATTCATTGTAATTTCTTTTGTTCATTGATTACATGGCTTCTTCGAATGCCGGGTACATTGGACTCTGTAGTAAGGCTTATAAGAGGAATGCTTTCAAGAGGTATGAAACCAAACAATGCTCTGATGACAGCGTGCATCCGGGAGCTTTGCAAGGGTGGGAAACATAAAGAAGCAGCTGGAATTTGGTTTGAAGTGTTGGCGAAAGGCCTAGGTGTCAACATTGCGACATCCAATGCGTTGATTCATGGGCTTTGTGAAGTAAGCAACACACAAGAAGCTACTAAGGTTCTAAAGGCCATGGTTACTAAGGGGGTTGAATTGGATCGCATCACATATAACATAATGATTCACGGTTGCTGCAAAGACAGGAAAATGGAGGAAGCACTTCAGCTTCGTGATGACATGATCAGAAGAGGGTTTAAGCCTGATCTTTTCACTTTTAATACTTTCTTACGTGCTTATTGCAATTTGGGTAAAATGGAAGAGGCCATTCGTCAGTTGGATCAGTTGAAAGGGGAAGGCCTGAAGCCTGATATTGTGACTTATGGGACAATAATAGATGGTTACTGTAAATTAAAGAATATGCAGAAGGCAAATGAATATTTGACTGAATTGACAGAAAATGGATTGAAACCAAATGTAGTCATTTATAATGCTCTTATTGGTGGTTATGGTAGAACTGGTAACATTTCTGATGCAATTGGTGTTCTTGACACTATGAAATCTGAAAGCATACAACCAACCACTGTAACTTACTGCAGTCTTATGCACTGGATGTGTTATGCTGGTCTTGTTGAAGATGCCCGGACCATTTTTTCACAATGTGTAGAAATGAAAATTGATCTGGGAGTGATTGGCTACACAATTATGATTCATGGATTTTGCAAAATAGGAAAAATTGATCAAGCTGTCATTTACTTTAAGGAAATGCGTTCCAGGGATATACGTCCAAATAAGATGACTTATACGACTCTGATTTTTGCCTATTGCAAATTTGGCAAAAATGAAGAAGCCTCCAAGCTTTTTGATGAGATGGTGAGCTCAGGCATTGTCCCTGATACTGTTTCCTACAATGCACTAATTTCAGGGTGTTGTGAGATGGAATCATTGGGTAAGGCTATAGAGATTCCAGCTGAGATAGCATCAGGAGTTTTGACACCAAATGGTTCTTACAATTTACTGGTTAATGGAGTCAAGGGCTGAATGATATATATCCAAGTACTCTCCACCCATGGTTTCAAGCAAGTACTCTCCAACAATTAGTGGGACAAGAAAGAATCTGTGCTCTCACTCTGCCTTGTGTCGTATGGCTTATGCATCTAGCAAGCATTCCACTTATTGAGAGCCCAACGACAGCAGCGGGTTGTGTCGAAAACCTGAATGTTTATGAATGAATTGTATGTGGTCATCAACCTCCTTGGAGAGCATGCAGCAGCCACAGAATACAACAACAGAGCCTTTTAGCCCCATGCAAGTTGGGGCAGCACAGAATACATGCACAATTTGTAACTTATATAAGGTGTGCATTCTTACCTTATTAATTAGTTATTCATTTTGTCTATAAATAAAACCTGGATTGATATATATTTTTTATGAAAGGCAAACTATTTTTTTCTGCTGCACATGCTAGTGTTCATGCTAACTGAAAAGGCTTTTTGTGTGTGCGTGCGCGTGTGCACGCACACATGTGCAGTTTTATTGTTATGCTACCATCGTCGTAGCTTGAGAAAAGTTAAATAACCTTTTTATTCTACAAGAAAAATTCCTTTTGTACCTTATAGGAAAAAAAAACCAATCAGTTCCTTACTATCTTGTTCTTGTTTTCTTATTTGCTCTTTTTTCAGCAGGTAAACATTTGTTATCAGCTAAGTCAACTTGAGAGCCAAGTGTACAGTTGATATATGCAGAGATGGTAGTTAAATGAAAATGTCAGGGGCAGTTTATCCAAAGGTAAGGATTTTTCCATCCTTGTTGATGTTGAGTCGACTGTTAACAAAATAACTGTGTTCCATTTTCATAGAAGCTCTTCTGTATTGGTAGTGATTAGTTTTAGCTACAGATACAACCAATATGATTCTTGTTAGAAGTTCAAGTTGTATAGCACTTAAAGAGCTGTTATACTATTGTATGATGTACTTGTATGACAGTTCCTTTCACTTGACTGGTCAAGCTCTGTGCTGCCATTTTTTTAAAAGAAAAAAGTGTTCTGGCTTTGATTATTGCCCTGTATAAATTGACAACACTACAATTCCGTAATTTTTCAGAATAGCCATTCCATCATGGCAAGTTATGCATGTACATGTTGATACGACAATTGAAATGAGATTGGGTGTTTTTTTTTTTAAGACAACAAAGGACCTCGAATCAGGGTTAAGTCCAGACACAATTCATGCAGTGCCTGGTGATCCTTCCAATTTTAACTCAAGACTCAAAAGGTAAAGAAATTAAACTCTTAGGACATCCGTGGGATTCTTGCATAAAACATGTGGGAGCTTATTTGTTTGTCTCTCCCTTTCTTAGGCCTAACTATGTATTTTCTGCACTTCCTTAAAATGGGGTTTCAACTTGTTTTTCGTGGTGACCTTGGGAATAAATACGGTTTGCTTTTTCCCCACTTGTATAGTACATATTTTATCAGCTGATTTTGCTGATATTGTAACTGATAGATTGCACTACTGGTTTCGATTAATCCAATTATTTGTTCTGGTTGATGTCCATTAGTCATTTGATATTTTCTGTGCTGCATGCACTAACCTTACAAATGGATCTGCAGAAATAGTTGTAGCTGCTCACCCACGTCTAATCTCTCCTCTGCTTTTTGTTACTTAAAATAAAAAGAATCGAAGGCGTGACATGTCTTCCCAACCTTCAATCTGCTGTCATCTGTGCTTTGTTGTTCATTGAGTCCCCTACCCCACCAGATTTGTGAATCTACTTTGCCCTTCACTCCCGCTCCGATCACAAATTCACAATCCCTCCCTAGCCCCAAGCTACGAATCACCCGCCTTCTGCCTTTTTGCGCCCCCTGATACTTATCTCTTTCCGAGATTATTGCTATTTTAGCATTCTTAAGAAGTGGCATCAACAAGATAACACTTTCAATATGAGCTTCCTTAAAATAGCATTTGCAACATTGACACACCGTTATTGTAGCAGTATACATTGTTTTGGCCCTGTTTTAGCTTCCCTTTGACCTACCAACTAGATAAATTGACAAAACTACCCCTGATATTCAATATTTTTCTATGATGTATTAGAAAATATTATACAAGCTTTTATTTAAAAAAAATACTAGAAAAATTAAATATTTAACAAAAAATATGAAAATATTTAATGATTTTTTGCAAGTACTAAATATATAAAAAAATGGTTGTAAAAAGTTTTTATTATACTTTCCAATATAAAAATTCCATTAAAATTGTGATAAATGCCATGCGTCTTTTTAAGATAAAATAAAGGCCGGCATAATGTTCTCGAATGGTCTGTTTTGGGTTGGTGTCTAACTTTATCATGCATAATTTTAGTCGTGTCATAGATTCTTATGCAGCTTTTTAAATCATTGCCACAATTGAGGTAACCAACAATTTTTTAGCACTATGTTCTATGGCTCCGATTGGAACTGCTCTTTTCCAAAGCAATTTTCTTCGAATCCAACGTCCTGTAGAAGCCGCTGTGAAGAAAATTTGAGCCGGCAAGAAACGACGCGTTTGGGACAGGGTTCACAAAACCGCTCAAAATCGGCTGGTTTTCGCGGTTTTCAGTGAAATCGGTTCGGACCGGTTTTACAAACCGGTCGGTTTTCGTTTTAAAAATTAAAAAAATTCGGAATACCAAAAAACCGGTAAAACCGGTCGGCTAACCGGTAAAATTGGTGGGTTTCAAATTTTGAAATCTGTTACTGTAGCAAATCGGTGAAACCGGCCGGCTTACTGTAGCAAACAGTTAAAATTTTGAATTTTTGATTTAGAGCGGTTTTTAACCGATTTTTTTTGTTTTCGCGGTTTTTGTTAAATCGGTCCCATTAAACCCTGGTCTGGGAACCCCTCTTTTCTTCACCACCAGCTCCTTCGCCACCCCACGCCACGAGTGACGTCGCGGAGGCCGGAGTTCACACAGCCGTGTGAGGGGCAAAAGAGCACTGTCGTTCGCGAGCTCAGTCATGGCTGGGCCAGCACGATTTCGCCGGGAAGAAGATCCCCGCAGGAAGAAGCGAAGCTGAGAAAAAGCTGCTCACCAGGAAGAAGTGGAGGCGGGGAAGGACGAAGATGCCGAGGCAGAAACTCAGGCAAAGGCGAGCACACCGTCGAGGACAAAGGCGGGGACGGAGCTCGTGGAGGTGGGGGCGCGGAAGACGGAGCACACAAGCAGGGAAGGACGTAGCGCACAGAGACAGGCGTTGGCGGAGGCGAGGGCACCGTCGGCGGTGCAGAAGTACCGGAGGATGGAAGTTTCGAGGCGGGGGCACCGGTGAGGATGGAGGTGGATGCGGGGATGGGGAGGACAGAGGCAAGGATGCCGGCGGAGGCACCGGGGCCACATGCGGAGGGTGGACGCGGGTGGCGTTGCCCAGAAGCGAGGTCGAGGCTGATTCCACGTTCCAGTGTTAGAAGGGCGTCAGAAAAAATCGCTTCCGTTAGACGTTGATTTTGAATCGGTGCGTTTGGAGCATGTTGTGGCTTATTTTCAACGGAAGCGGCTAATAATCAGTTCCAAATGGGGCCTATATGTCATACTCTCAGTTTCTTGTCAAACGTTACCATACTTATGCTCAAATTTGCTAGCCACACTTTTTTGTGGCGAGCCATATTTGACTATGGTTAGGCGTGGTAAAGTTAGCCGCCAAACAAACAAGCCCAATATACATGCATCATAGCAAAAATATTGATATCAAGGGTAGTTTCATCCATTCATGCGGTTGACAGCTAAAAAGAAGCTAAAATAGGGGGAAACAATGTATAGTGCTATAATAACGGTGTGACAATCTTGAAAATGCTATTTTGGCAAACTCCATAATGAGAGTGTCATTTTTTTCAAGTCAATTCTTGAGAGTGCTAACATAGCTAAAATCTCTACCTCTCCTGCCCTGGTGGCATAGACTGGGCACACAGCTATGCTGGTATCAGTTTTTCTCAAGATCAGAAGAAATCCACTTAATTTCAATTTATAGGAGCAAGATTTTAAATTACGCCTCGGAACTGTGAAACTCTTATCAGCGGGGTTCCTAGGATTTGAAGCTAGGACAGGCTGGTTAAAGAATTTTTTTCTTCGTTCTACTCAACAAATTTTTGCCAACTATATAGAAGTTCAAAAGCGTATCAAAAAATCTTCCAGTCATAAAATCTGCTATAATTCAATTCTGAATAATTAGCCTACAATGGCATCACTGTTCTTGAGGCATCAATTGATAAGCGAATTGATGGTCCAATGTTTTCCCTTGAACCATTAGTGGGCGCATCGGTCAAGAGAGCATAGATGAATAATTCTTCTTTGCTATATTTTTTTATTAAAAAAAGATACAATATCTCCATCATTTTTCATGAGTCAATATTCTTCAATGTAGTAGCATCCAATTGTACAAAAATAAGCTGCTTTCAAATTTTTCATGTTTAAATTCTTAATTTAACAATTCAATTTAAATCAGTTGGGTTAAACATATTAAGGCTGACTGGCTGATTGTGTATTTGGTACAGTTTTATATTCTTCCTAAGGGCTCATTCGGCAGCCCTAGAATGATTGCTAAACCGTATTTGTTCGAGTGTCGGATTGAGTAGATCCATGTGTGTAGTCAAACTATATGTAGAATTAAATCCATGGCTCGTCTATTCTCACTACCAAATATTTGTGTTCGATTAGAGCAAGTAATAGATCTAGAGCTTCTTTAATTTTACTTGCATTACATTGTTCTCATTAACCAATTTTGATGGATACTCAGCAGGGTGGGTATAGTTTCGTTACATGTAAAGAGGGATGAGATTGAGTGGAATGGACTGATTTTCAAATCAGATCAGCCCTAACCGAACGGTCGTTCTTGGTCAGATTATGTTTTAAAATCATGTCGATTAATTTCACTCATTCCGAGCCATTTCAGGATTATTCTATCCCTAAACGAGGTTAATTCCATTCATTGGCACCCATTTCAGGATTATTATATCCCTAAACGAATGATGCCTAAAGAACATTTTTCTAACGAAAGAGAAACACCTAGTGAAACAATTTGGCTTATACAAGGATGCAGACCCATCTCTCACCCTTCTCCAGTCGTTTCTGCTCCTCTATGCTAGCTGCCCTTGGTATCATCAATCAAACGCAAAACCGTACGACTTCAGTACAAAATACTTTCAGTGAGCTTCAGAAAGTTTTAGAGCTCGCCTATTATCTTTAGATAGATGCAAGAGACTCATGTAAAATAACACAACCTTCTACAGTGATCTGAAGTTACCTTCAGATAGAATTAACAGACGCAGTGATCAGATATCTTCATCGTTGAAGTCCAGATTTATACTTGACATTCTGATATAAAGTTAGCTATATAAAATATTCTGATATAAAGTTAATTAGTACTCCATTCATCTTAAATTATAAGTGATTCTAAACTCAACAATTTTTTTCTAAATGATCTAATACACTTTCTCTCTTCCCAGTATTTCTCTATGTTATTTTCTCTTCATTTTTAACAATAATATAATTCATTGAAGCCCAGTATTTCTCTATCCCTGATATAAAGCGAGGGCGAATCACTTTTTCTACTCTCTTTAATTCTCGGCTATATTAAGATGGGGGAGTACTACTAACATTCTGATACAAAGTTAGCTTATATTAATTTCATCGCTATCGCGTGTACATAGCATGAAAAAATTTAGCTATATCTCTGATGTACATCTAATCCAGATCAAACAATTATATTATCCTGGGTAGTATCAAGTTGAAATGACACGTAACAGAAATCTCATATGCACCTCAGTTTCCGTACAGCTTGTTTTTCATCAATTCTCTGAAGACATGATATACAATTTGATTCATTCGTCCAACTTGGGGTCATCCTCACCCACCTACCAAGGGAAAAGATTCCTCCACCTCGCCCTGCACGCGGATGTCAGTTTGACCAATTAGCCTCAACGCTTCACGAGTATTGAGTCTATTATATGATACTCCTGCATAACAACAACGAACGGGGACCAGAAGATGAACTATCAAATAAGGCACAAGTCAAAAAAAAAAAAAAAATACCGACCCATTATGCCATGCACTCGCACAAGTCACAATCGTTGAATCGCGTGTCATCAAATTACCAGGGCAAAATAAAAACATGTAACTCTGGAAAGTATAACTACAATCAAATAAAATTTTGGTTCATAAACAGCAACAGCAGGAGGCCTGTAATTAGTATAAGAAACAGAAGAACTAATGTATGCAATGTATCATTGTTCCGGCACCGTCTATCAGTTCCACTGAGATGTAAGGCTCATCACGCAACAATAATCAACAGATCTGACTAAATCAACCTGACGAATCCAATACCACCTCCCCTTCGACCAAGCTTTTACTCAGCCTCGCAGAAGTCCTAACGGTGCTCCTCTCCTCGGCCGCAGCAGCTCCATCTTCGAACCCGCCACGTCCTATATACAAGGATCTGGGCTTAGTTTTCCCCGGCCTGAACCAGCGCGGAGGGGAACTTGTCAGCGATGTCGTCGGCCTCCTATCTCCATCCATCCATCAGCAGAAACCGGGACATTCCTCGTCCTCCGGCAGCATGTTGAGGTCGAACGCGAACTTCGCTGGAGCCTCCATCTTTGGTTCCTGCACAAGGATTCAGGCAGAAGGATCGTCAGTTGGGACCAGGAAATTAACACGAAGGAACACTGGAGCAGCGCTAACAGAAATTGTGGGGGAAGAAATACTACGACCCAAAATGTACATGGATCCAGCTCGAAAAAGTTAACCAACAACCATCTTGACCACTGCACCAGCAGTGCGGAGTATCCAATGGCCATGTGGCCACCGGAAAGCGGCTCTCCTGCCACCGGCCCCCGAAGCATCCGTGAACGCGACACGCCCCCAGCAAAATCCGTAGTAAAAACACAAACACCGCATCCGGTTTTCTCCGTAAAATCCTCCTTGAAAACTCGGTCAACCCCTGAAACGTACCATTAAAAGAAAAAAAGGAAAAATCTCCTACACGTGGGCCCGCGCATGCCCACGCAACTCCCGCGCGAGAGAGCGAACTAGGCCCACCGCGCGAGGATAGGAGTCCACGAGAAGCGGGCGGGTGGGGTCCACACGGGCCGCGGCGGTGTCCACCGGGAAGAAGCAGCCGCGGGGGCGAATCTCGAAGGGCGCGAGCCTGCCTGCCAGCCAATCTTGCTTGCAAAGCCAGTCAAAAAAGGAGACCAACCCATCCGGCGGCCGCGTCCACGTCTCCATCAAACCTCAGACTCCGGCGCCAGAAAACCCCGGAAAAACTCCAATCGTCTCCTCTCCCTTTCCCCTCACGAAAGAGAGAACAGTCCATCGGAATCGGACCCCGGTAATTGAGCAGGAAGTAGTGGCAGCACTGACACGCGGGACACACATAAAACGTACTAACGTCGTCACGGCATCGCACATGACTGCCGCGACCCGTCCATGACTGATGACTGGCTGGCCAGAAATAACGAGGCACACGTCCGCCACGTTACTCATCGGATACAGGCTCTTAACCTAAAAGAGAACCGAGTGAAACAAAACAAAACAAAAACAGCAAAAAACTGACGATTTGTAAATTCGTCACAGAAAATAGGCCCCGCTAGCTCACACAAACAGAGAGCAAAACAGATACGACGAAAATTTCTAAATTTATTAAATTCACCAGCGGTGGCAGCTGCGATTTGCTACTGCTAGGAAAAAACGAGCGGATGGGAGGAACGGAAGTGGAGCCATCCAACCGAAACCAGTCGGTCCAGTCCCCGCTCCCTGCCACCGCCGCCGCCGCGGGCGGTGCAGCGAATCTGCCACGCTTTAAGACCATGGCTACGCCCCAAACAGGAAAAAGGAAGGAAAATAAAGCGAGCAGCATCTTCCCAACCGCGCGCACCGAAAGAGGCAGAAACCGACGCCGAGTTCACGGATCAATCAAGGGAAAGTTCCACGGAACAAGGATTGAATAGAAACGGCACTTTGAAAACATGGAAACTTTCAGCGCGAAATAGAGGCGCCGACGTCGGACGGGACAAGCAAGGAAGGAAATAATCGAGAATTTCTAGTAGTTTACTGACGACTGCTGACGGCAAGAGGATGAGAAGAGCGCATAGAATCACACACCTGCTAATAAGCAGATTAACCGGTGCACAAGAAACCTGGAAATTCAACGGAGAGATAGCACGGACAGACCAACCGAAGAGGAAAGAGGAAGCGATGTAAGCGAGTGGACGTAAAAACTGGTGGGCTCTTACCGAGACTACGTTGTCCCCGTCGCTGTCCTTGGCCACTCGCGCGCGCTTGTCCGGCGAGCTGCACCCCTCGTCGCCGCTGCACGCGGATCCGACGGGCCTCCGCTTCGACAGCGGACGGGCGGCGTCGTCGCCGCTCCAGGACGCGCCGGATCCGGCGCCGAAGTCGAGCGGCGTCTCGGGGCTCGCCGCCTTCATCGGCTCCTTCGGTCGCTCCGCGACGTCGACGGCGTGGCGCGGCCGCGCCTTGTGGTCGGCGCTCGTCGACGGGACGGATCCGGACGGCGCGCCGTCGTCCGGTCGCTTCACCGCCGGCAGCTCGTAACGGACAGGCCCCAGCGCCCTCGGCCTCTCCATCCAGCGCGGGTGCCGCTCCCGCTCCTCGTCGCTGGATCCCGCGGAGGCGGAGAGCCCCGTCCTGAGCAGCTCCGACGCCGGCCGCCTCCCGCCGCTCCGCTTTCGTTTCGGCCAGCCGACCTCCAACACGGCCGTAGCGGGGTCCTTCTCGACCCGCTCCGGCCGCCGCGGCAGCCTCCTGCTCTTCAGGGTGAGCAGGATTCTGGCGGCCTGGACGGCCATATCCTCCTCCACGCACACCGCCGCCATGGGGGAAAAGAAACACCTACCGCGCCGCCGCCGTCGCTTAGCGTCGGTGCCCTGCTTCTCTCTCTGAGGAGATGAAGATGCGTCTCCAGGTGAGAGAGAGAAGAGGATACCGGGCGTGGTGGTGGTTTCTTGGACACGGAGAGCGACAAAAGAAAAGGGAGAGGCGCGGGGCAGGGGCGTAGTTTATAAAGAGGGACACGGAGAGCGACGAACACTGGTGATGTACAATGTGGAGTGGAGCAGTGGAGGGGGAGACGGACCGGAGTGGGTGCGACCGCGTGCTCCCGGTCTATGAGATTCCAGGTAACTGGCTCGTGGGACCACCAGTGGCTTAGCGTGGTGGGTTAGGTCAAGTCGTGCGGGAGCGAGAGCGATTCTCAAGTATACTCGGTGTACGTGGACCTTGGCGCTGGAGCGCTCGGGCCGATGTTTGGTGGGACGGGTTCACGTAGGGGGTTATTGGTTTCCCATACGGCCGGTTAGGCTCCGTGGGTGTAGTTTGTGTTTGTTGGTCCGGTTGCGCTCGTGAGCTAGGCTAAATGTGTGCAGCTGATCGGCCTCAGCTTGGTTCAACGAGAACCTGGCCAGCGGACTTTGCTCCCAAGCCTGGGCGCATCAGTCCAGCTCCTCGCGCAGGTGCGTGAGTAGGGTTACCTCTCACTTGCCTCCTCTGTCGCTGCTCCACTCGAACGGCCACTGTTGGTTCGGTTTCTCCGTCGCTGCTGCTGGTTGAGTTCCTCCGCCGCCATCACCACTTTCCCCTTTTCCAACGCCGAAGGATATACTCGACCAGGGCTCAGAGCTCTCACTCCATTTGCTCTTGTGGTTGCTTGTTGTTTGCTTCTTTTCTGATATGAATTTGGGTTCGTACCACTTTGTGCCTCTTCAGTCCTTCGGTCTAGAGATTGGATCTATCATATTTTCGCAAAGTTGTACCCTAGATCTGAAGTGATTACTTTGTTAGATCTACGGTTTATTATCTGTTCTTAGGTCGATGATTTCACCATACCAATGGAAGAGTATAGTAATATGCAGCAACTTTGGTATGGATCTATGGCTTATGATTAAATCTTGCTCTATGCCTGTTTATTATGCATCTAGGGTTAGGATCTTTGTGCTGTTATGCTGAACATGTATGACAAGTTTGTGCTGAGCAGAGGTCATTGGTCTATGATTTAGGCATTTCAATGGAGGAGCATATGAAAATGTGGCAGTCTTGTCATGCCTTCAATTTTTATGATCCTATAATGCACTGTGGCAGTACATTACTTAATCTTGGCAGTACATTACTTAATCTTGGTGCATTTGTAATGTCATAGCTCATACCTAACCCTGTCCAGTTTTTGCATTTAGATATGGAACCACATTTTACTCGTCGTGGGGCTGCTTCACTAGTAGTTGCCGTTGCTGCATGGTTTGTCTTGTGGTTTAGGCATCGTACAAGTACACCACAAACAATAGCATATGGTTCAATGCTGAACAGAGACATTGAGAGGCAGGATAACCTAAGCTACATCTACAACTCAGATGATGTGCACTGTGTTAACCTTCTTAGGATGAGAAAGGCACCTTTTTTTCCAGTTGTGCGATCTCTTTTGCTCTAGGCACCTCCTTAAGGACAGCATCCACGCATATGTAGAGGAGCAAGTTGCAATGTTCCTTCATGTTATTGGTCATAATGAAAGGTTCCGGGTAATCGGTCTTTCATTTAGATGTTCTATCGAGACTATTAGCCGCTACTTTCAAGAGGTTCTATGTGTTGTTGGTTCTTTGAACACAGAGATGATCCAACCACCTTCTACTGTTGTTCATCCTAAAATCTTGAATAGCCTGATGTTGGTACCCTTACTTGAAAGTCAACCAGTATACCTTAAACAGTTCTTACCTAACAGGCCTGTGTGTAGCTAATTGCATCTTCATTTTGTATTTCACTTTTTCATAATAGGATTGTGTAGGCGCAATCGATGGAACACCTGTCCTAGCTAGGGTGCCAGCCAAGATGCAAGGTGCATTCAGAGGTCGAAAGCACACCACACAAAAAATGTGCTTGCATCTGTGGATTTTGATCTCAGATTCACTTATGTGCTTGCTGGGTGGAAGGGTTCAGCACACGATGCTAGAATTCTCGTTGATGCCCTAGAAAGAGACGATGGCCTTAGGGTTCCACCAGGTACCACTTTCACACAAAGATTATATGTAGATAATCTGTAGATTGCACTTGCACTTTGACCTAATGATAGCACATGGGTTTTTAGGTAAGTTCTACTTGTGGATGCTGGGTACGCTGTTCGACCAGGGCTCCTTCCACCATAAAGGGCCACAAGATACCATCTAGCAGAGTTTGAGACCAATAGGCCAAGAGACCAGCGTGAACTATTCAACCTAAGGCACTCCTCACTCAGAGTCACTGTTGAGAGAGCATTTGGTGCACTTAAAAATAGATTCAGGATATTAGACAACACCATTTCATCCATACAAGACCCAAGTGAAGCTTGTTCTTGCATGTTGCATTTTACACAACTAGATTTTGAGACATGGCCTTGATGAACATGTTTCCCTTGAATAAACATGGGCTCCAAACATTGGTGATGCTGAAGCACCTGATGATGTTGCACTTGATAACACTACATGATCTCAGCAAAGGGACAGCTATGCTGCCCTGATGTGGCAGAATAGGGGATCATCCCGTGGAAACTAATTTTGTATCTCTCATCTAGTAATTGCATTTGTCATAATTGATAAAATATGCACTAAGATGGTGTTGTACTGCCTTTCATGTGCAAACTGATTATGTTATGTTGACTGAGACTTAATGACCTTATGCTATGATGCTTACATTATATGTTGTACTGCCTGAGGTTGGCTATGTTGTATTGCCTATGATCTATTGACTTTGTTGTATTTCATATGTTGTCTTGCCTATGTTGTATTGCCTATCTTCTATTGCATTGTACTGTCATAATTGTATTGTTTGCTGCTAACTACATAAATGACTCATAGGATATGGCTGATACTGGTGATGTTAACTTTGGTGACCAATTTGCTGAGGTGGGGGGCAATGCAAACCTGGGAGGCAATGCTAACCAGGGGGGCAATGAGAACCAGGGTGCACAGCCACCTATCAGGTGGACTTCAGCAATGTCTAGTTTTATGCTGAGGAGATTTGTGGAGCTTGTTGGTCAAGGTGTGAGGATAGATAAGGGCTTCAAGGAGGTTCATGTGAATTCTATTGCAAGGAGTCTGTCAGAGTTCAATCATCTCAGATAGTGCTGGATGAAGATTTGTAGGATGAAGATTTGTAGACTGGCACACAGGTGTACAATCATCTCAGAAAATGGAGGCAAAGGTGGGTGAAGATTTGTAGGCTGAAGGATCTAAGCGGAGCAACTTGGGATGAGGACAACTTCATGATAGTGCTGGATGATGAGCACTTCCTAGGTCACTCTAAGGTAAACATGTTACCTACAAGCAATTTTCTTTCTGTTTGTTGATTGTAGCTAGGCACTAATACAATAGTGTTTTCTGTTTTCTGTTTTCTGCAAGATCACCCAAAGGATGCTGAGTTTCTCACTGCTCCTTTGGAGAACTATACTCAAATGCGCAGATAATTTTTGGTAGTGGGTAGGCAACAGAAAGGTTTTCCATGAGATCAAGTGATGGATTTGGGAGGCCATCAAACTATGCTCAAGATGGTTGTGATGAAGATGAAGGGGGTTCAGCTGTCAAGTCTGACACTGTGAACCATGAAGGTCCTGCTGCTGAGAGTTCCAAGGTCACTGCCACCTCAAAGGCTGCTGAAGACACAAAAAGTAGTGAGGAAAGAAATAAGAAAAGGAAGAGAAGCTGTGAGGAGGAATTTCTCATCATTAGAGGCATTACAGATGCAGTGAAACAGGTGGCCACTGCTCTACAAACTCCTTAGCACAATGAAGTGCACCCTGACTTGTATCTCAGTGTAATGCAGTGCTCAGGTTTCAGTGAGGAGGCTTTGATGTTTGCCCGCTCTCACTTGCTGGGTAACAAAGCAGCAGGCCTGTGCTTTGTCTAGATGACTGAAGCCCACAGGGTCCTATGGCATAGGACTTTCCTTACCAAAAACTACTACATCTAGTGTGGTCCACTAACCTAGTTCTTCTTATTTTGTCTTTTGGTAGCTGAATAGCTAATTGCATTAACATTTTGATAGGTGCATAACTAACTTAGACTGACTATATGGTCCTAGTCATGTGATACCAGGTGACATGGGTAGAAGTATTTATTTTTGGGGTAGAAGTATTTATGCCTATGAACTTGTTAAGGCATGATTGGTTGACATGAGACAATTCGACATGTTCTGTGATTCTGCCTGTAAAGGCATGGTGGTATTTGACTACTTTCCTACTGTGATTATGCCTTTTATGTGTTGCACTGATTTATTACATTCTCATAAGCATGTCATGCTTCTCTGAACTGGCAAAGATATGATTTCACCAGTTACAACTGAGACCTAAAAACCTGTGTAGTGATGATTTATTTTCTTCTGAACTTTGATGTTTTGAGAATTTTAGTTTCCTGAATTTGGACAGTAGTATGTTCCCCTGTTTTTTGAACTTGTATTTTGTTTTTGAAGATTGGAATGCGTTGGTACGTTGTGTTTTGAGGTCGGGTGCCCGATGTCTATGACACATGGGCACTGTGTCATGATCAGGTTAAGGGGTTCAGCAATAACTACTACAAGAGTTATCCTTCAAAACAAGAGGCTGTTCATGCTTATGAGTGTTTTGTTGGCAATGCTTCTTTTCTGGAAAAGGAAAAGAGACTCAAATGTAGCTCTTGTTTCTGGAAAGACTTTGCTACCATGATTCAGTTCGCTATTATCATTGCATTGATTTGTAAGATTGTCATGCAGTGCCTTGCTTAACTTGGTGACAAATCTGTGTAGTATTAAGTGACCTGCTTAATTTCCATCACATGAACCGTGCTTGTTGTTTCTCATTGCTAATTTGAACCGTGATAAAGCTGCTTGCCTCTTATTATTCGGTGACAATGATAAAACTGTCCTTTCCTGCATTGCTTGGAACTTAAATTGCTTGGACTATTGCTGTCTTAGTGGCAAAGATGATGTCTTGGCAGCAAAAATGATGCCTTGGCGGCAAAGAGGCTGCCTTGGTGAGACTTTTGCTGCGTGGACTGGTGGTGGTAACATCACCATTTCAGAACAGGGTGACCGCACCCACTTCTGATGTTGGCTACCAAACAGCAACAGGTGCACCTGCGGATGCAGCTAACAGCTACGTTCAGCCTACCAATCATCATCTTTGCATCGCTGGATGCAGTCTCTAAATGAAACCAAACATGTCACTTTGCATCGGTTGATGCGGGCTCAGCAGCGCCTGGCTTGGAACCTCGGCCTGGCCGGCCTTCCTACGGGGAACCAATCACCCCCGTAGGATCCGGTTGGGGTGCCCGCGTGTCGAGGTCCTCGTGAGTTATGTTTTTATTTTTATTTGGGATAAGTTTAGATAACCCCTCAACTATAAGGGTGAGTGCACTTCACCCCCAACCTTTAAAATCGGATATTTAACCCTCTAAAGTATTGAAAACCGTCTAAATAACTTCCAGACGGTTTCAGCGGTGGTTTTACTGTTTATGGCCCATATGTCAGTTTGGAATAAGTCTATTTTACCCCTCAACCATTAATGGTGGTCTCTTTCGCCCTTTAAATTTTAAAATCAGACTTTTAACTCCATAAAGTATTGCAAACTGTTTAGACAACACAGGGGTTATCTAGACAGATTTTAATACTTCAAGGGATTAAAAATCCAATTTTTAAAGTTTGTGGTATAAAGTAGACTACTATTGATAGTTGAGGGGGTGAATTAGACTTATTTCAAACTGACATGTGGGCCCATAAACAGTAAAACCACCTTTAAAACAACCTAGGAGTTATTTAGATAGTTTTCAATACTTCGAGAGGATTAAGTATCCGGTTTTAAAGGTTGAGGGTGAAGTGCACCCAACCTCGTAGTTGAGGGGGTTGTTTAGACTTATCCCTTTTTATTTTGAAAAAAGTCCATTTTACTCCTTTAAACAATTCATTTTGTCTATTTAACTTTTTAAATAAAATATTAGCTCAGTTTACACCTTCAAATCATTCAAATTGGTGCAATCTACCATCTTATGCAATTTATTTTTTTATTTCTCTTTTGTACAATTTGAATCTAAAGCTCAAATTTTATACTACATTCATTCCAAAATATAAGCATTTCTAGGTTTGGATAAGATTAAATTCTACCAATAATATTTAGAAAATTACATATTTTTAATATAAAAATATATTTTTATGAAAGTTTATTTAATGATAAATTCAAAAAAATATAATTTTTATATGATAAAATATTATTAATTATATATTATTAATGGTCAAAGTGATAAAATTTTGACTTTGACTAAACCTAAAAATCCTTAAATTTGGAACGGTGGGAGTACAAAAGTAAACGATAATAGCCAGAATGTTAAGAAAATATGTTATAATTTTTTGTGATACTACTTTTATATGCAGGTTGTTAAGATACTATTGATGCTATTAAACTACAAACATTATTTTGAAAAGATATAATCTAATTTTTTAACATAGGGAATGACATCTTCTGCCATCATGGAAAATTTAAACTTCAAATTCAAATTGTATAAAGAGAAAAAAGATAAATTGTATAAGAGAGTAAATTGGACCAATATGGATAGTTTGAGAGAGTAAATTAAGCTAACATTTTGTTTAAGGGGTTAAACGGAGAAAGTGAATTATTTGGAGGAGTCCCTTTATTTTTTAAGTCCCCTCGTGAGTTATGTTCGCTCTCCGCCGCTACATCTCTTTTGGGGCTTGGACGTTGTTTTCACGCTTTTCCTTTTTCTTTCTGTTCCAACGAAAGAAAATAAGGTTCCTGTCAGTGTTTTGTACACCGGCATAGTACAAATTTGTAGATCGGAGGGGGTACGGTGCGATGGACTCAAGAATGTAACCTGATTCGGGCCACCACGAGGTGTAATACCCTACGTCCAGGGGTCAGAATCGATAAACTCACATATGATCGAGTGGATTACAATGACAGAAAGGCTCTTACGCGGGCAGAGTCCCTAGCGCGGCTCCGTGGGTGTATAGCTGTCTTTCTCTATGTGTTTCTTTGCTGTACAGGGGTCCCCGATGGGCCTTTATATAGAGGCCAGACGGGGTTACAATGCAGTGTGAAACGGGTGGCTCCCTGACAGGTGGGAGCCGCAACTAAACTTGATACTCACGGTACTGGATGTCTTCGGACAGGTGAGGCGCAGCCAAACTTGGTCCCCGCAGGATGGACCTTCCTCTGACAATCGAGGTCGCCACCAAACTTGGCCGCCAAGGAATTGAGCCCCCTCTGACTGGTGGGGTCAAAGGCATCTTTAAGAATGTTCTCTAGGTGATTCTCTGGCGCTGGAGGGTCCTCTGACGCCAACTGTCGTCCTTAGCCTGTCACCTGTTCAGCGCCGAGGGGGGGACACTGCCTTGTAAAGTTGTCAGGCCTTGTAAAGTCGTCAGGAATCTCTGTATTGGTAGAGGCCTTGTCGCGGGTTGGTCACCCGACCCTGAGGTCGGAAAGTAAATCGATTACTTGGCCATCGGGTGGCCAAGCCTTGTCGCCACGCTGCCCCCGACCCTACGGAGGTTAGGGCGGCTCGTATGACTAGATGTGCCAGACCCTTTGGTTGGGATTCATGAAATCTTGCGAGACTCTTCATTCGGGCCCATGAAGAGTCTGGGCCGATCGTTGTTGATGGGCCGTAGACTATAGCTTGGGCCATTGAGTAATCTCGGGCCGTAAGTACCTGAGAGATATGATCTCGATAGTAGCCCCTGAGCCCTGCACTGTTTGCAATATTGTTGAGGCGGGGTGAGGCTGATCCATAAAGTCAATTTCCGATGATCGGTCCTACGGGGGGGGGGGGAGCCGAAGGGTCGACTGGGGGTTTGATGCGTCATCGTAATAGCTTCGTCATGGTTTCTTCATGTCGATCCTACGGGTGCGTGCGAGCGTGCCTGTAGGGCGTATCCCCCAAGCTCCCAGGCGAGCCGAAGGGTAAGTCAAGGGATCTGATTCGCCATTGTTCGTTGGAGTTGATCCTACAGGCGTAGCTCCCGAGCCCTCAGACGATTCGAAGGGTCGGTCGGGGGATCCAAATCGTCGTTGTGTTGTCGTCGATCCTATAGGGGTGCGCGAGCGTGCCCGTAGGGCGTAGCCCTCGAGCCCTCGGTCCATCCGAAGGTCGGTCGGGGATCAAATTAAGTTTTATCGATTTGAATGCCTTTCGCTCCTGAGTGATTCGAATCAGTCAAGGACTTGAATTCTCTGATTGTCGAGAGTCGGGACCGGCTGTGCCCGTTATCAAATTTGTGTTAAGTGCCTAGAACGGACCGGTCGGACCAGTCATATGTTCGTGATCAGCACTTGTGCCTAGGAGGGCCAAACGGATTGGTCGTATTCCATGATCAGCACTTGAGGGAAGCGGTCGGACCAAACAATTCGATAGCTGACCCACGACTACCCAATGGTACGGGTTCGGTCCCGTTGCGTCGACGTGTAGGACGGCTAATGGATTTCGAAATTTGAATCGCCATCTCGCGCAGTAACTTGCGCGTGTGCGACTTGTCCGTCTGGCGCTAGCCAGGCAATTATCACGCCTGGCAGGCGTGCGCAGCTGGATTATCATCATTTTGGCTGATGGAGGCAACGAGCGTGTGCTCCTGGCCCACCCATCAGCGAGTGGGTAACGAATGTTTCTGATGCGCGGCCCATTGATCGATCCGTCAGGCGTCCCGACGAGGGGCCACATGCAGCGAAGCGAGTGGCCCTCGAAAGTTGAACTGTTGCGGCCCGTACGAGCGCGTCCCATCTGTTTGGCGCAGGCCTGACGGTCACTAAGCCCAGCAGGTGTGCGTGGGCAGGCTGACGTCACTTTGACTAGCGGACGTAACGAAGGTTTTGCGTCAAGCCCACCCATCTGTGGGTGGGGTACGAAAGTTGCGGGTGCCCAACGGTTTGGGTACCCATTATGATGCGAGAGTTAATCCTTGTCACTTCGTGGGATCATGTCTCGACGATCAAAGGGGCGAAACCGTCCGTTTCCCTCGGCTATAAAAGACGGCCGGGTGGGTTTCGAAAACCACCCTTGCCATTTACCTTCGTCTTCCTTGCGCTCCTGCTCTCTCCTGAGCTCTTAGCCTTCGCCATTTTCGTTCACTCTTCTGTTCATTGTGCTCGTCGTCTTCGTTGCGATGGCCTCTAAGTGGAAGGCATCCTTCGTCTCTGCCAGCCCTCTCGATGAGCGTGTGAGAAAGGGATTCCTCCAACTAGAGGGCAGCGACGCAGCAAGAAGTGCCAGCCCCTATGGAGGGGAGATCGTCTCCTTCCTCGCTTTCCACGACCACGGGCTCGGGCTTTCGACCACTCAATTCGTCCGCTGGCTCCTGTCCTACTATCAGATTCGCCTCCACCATCTCACCCCGAATGGGGTTTTTCACATCGCGCTCTTCAGCACCCTCTGCAAGGCCTTCCTCGAGATCCCTCTGAGCGCCGAGCTGTGGACGTACTTCTTCAACGTCTCGCGACTGGGCGGTGCGCGCAACGTCCGGCAGCGCTACTGATGCGCTAGCATCTACCTCTGGAATACGCGAGCAGGGGAGTACCTCGAGGTCCCCTTGAAGAAGTCGCTGAAGGGCTGGGACGACGAGTGATTCTACGCAACCAACATCGTCCCTCGCATATCGAGGTACTTCGACGGGTCCGCTGCGACCATCGACTTGTGGACTGCCTTCTCGTCGGATGAGGAGGTGCAGAGCTGGGTCTGCTCCTCACGCAGATCCGAGAGCTTCGGGAGGCAGGGTTGTCGGCTGTCAAGGTGGCCGCCGTCTTCATCGGTCGTCGAGTGCTCCCGCTCCAAAAGCGCCAGCATGAGATGCAAGAGTACACCAGCGCCCAAGACACTACGCGCCTGGTGGTTGGGGAGGAGCTGTCGGACGAGGACACTGCAGGCCCGCGTCGCCCGCAAGTTCGAAGGGTATGAGGAGGCGGCCCTTATGAGGGGGCCAGAGCCTCTATCCGCGTGTCTGGATAAGTCGATACTTTCCTGCATCGTTTGTTACTTCGTGATAATTGTATTCGTCGATCAACCCTTTTACTTATGTTGATTTAGGCGGGCGGGTCTTCGCCACGCGCTCTGGCAGCGGTTCCTTCGCGCGCTCTTTCTCCTTCGGTGCCAACGTCCCGAGTAGCGGGTCGGTGGCCGGCTGCCGTCCGCCCGGCGTCAGGTCCGACCCAAGGGATAAGATCATCGGCCCCAGCCATGGCTTCAAAGCCGATTGGGGATGCCGACACTGGCACCTCCAAGAAACGATCACGCGGGCGGTCCTCTGGTCGGTTGAAACCGAGAGGGGTCGTTTCGCAGGTGCTTGCCCCGGCCCCTCAGCCGTCGCGGGAGGAGGTGGCTGCCTTGGCCGCGCAAGTGGCGGGAGACGATCCCATCGCTGTATCGTTGTTCGAGCACCTGAACGACATACTGAAAGACTTGGGGTCGGACACCCAGTCCGACCCGGCGCCTCGGTCCCCCTGAAGAGGCTTAAGCTCGGCGGGCAGACTGTCAGCCCCGTCCCCCGTCGGTCGTTCATCCGGTGCTGCCGTCTGACAGGGTGGCGACGGTGGCGAAGACTCGAGACCCGAAGCCCGTGCAGTCACCGCCAAAGACAACCAGGGACATCCCGATCCGCCGGTTGAAGGCGTAAGCTCCTACATTCAGATTCTTTTTTTCTTTGCCCATGTTAGCCATATAGTGGGCTTACTTTGTTTTTTGCAGGATGACTGCTGCTGCTCTGGCCATGCCTCGCAGCGAGCCGACGAAGAGGGGCCGGACTCCGCAGTGACAGTGGCGGCGGGTGCTCCAATGGCCTGGCGTGTCTAAGTCCCCGACGGAAAGACCCATCGGCCAGCGTGTCGTTGGGTGACGAAGAAGTGCAGCCCCCTCTAGCCCATACCGAGGGTCAGGGAGCGGCGGCAGTTGCAGAAAACCTGTAGCCTCCCCCCACGGGCACTGATGCCAACGGCTGAGAAGAGGCTGCGGAGGGAGCGGTGATTTCGTCCTCCTTAGCTGCAGGGGCCGAGGGGGAAGTCGAAATGGGGGCCGTGGAGGCTGCCACGGCGGTCGGCGGGGGTGAACAAGTGTCCTCCCCGGCCGCCACGTTCAATGCGCCGAGTGGGGTTCTAGGGCTTCGGCCTCAGAACAAGTGGTGTTGGACTCCCCCATCGGGTGAAGCGTCGGTGCGAGCCACGCGTCACTACGACAGCTTGATGGGGGATGTCTTCGACATCATCCTCGAGATCGGTGATGGCATGGCGGAGCTCCTCAATCGACTGGCCGTGTGTCGGAACATCTTTCGCGACCTGGCCGTGCGAGAATCACGGGTAAGTTAGTTGTAACTTAGAATTTCACGATAACTGACCTTTCATTGTAGTGCTAAGACGTGTTTTTGCAGAGGGCAATGCTCCAGATGGTGGGTCAGGCTCTGGCTGACCCATCATTGCGGGCCGAAGTGGAGACCCTCCGGCCGTGCGAGAATCACGGGTATATCATTCTTGTTTGGTTGCTGTAGTTTTTTCAAAACCTAAGTGTCAAGAAACCATGGTTTTAGAAGAAAGAGGTCAGGAGTGGAGTTTTTTAAGACTCCAAAATAGTTGCACTTTTAGGAATACAATGGTTTTTAAAACTGCAGGACCTGTTACATCCAAGTACATCCTTACTTTCCAAAACCAAAGTATTTTCCTAATATATAATTCTTGTAAAACTCCAAAAATACTTTGTTTCCAAACACGGCCTTAATGTGAATCATGCATCTGTTGTTGTCGTTTCATTTGATATTTGTTCTAATTTAAAGGGTTATAATATTGCTTCACAGTGGGAAAATATAGAGCACCAATGCTGTTTAAATTGTGTTTACTCAAATCGGTGGATCGTGGCTGACCTTACATGATTTTTTTTTTTTGTGCAGAGAAATTGCAGGTTCTTTTATATGTTTGTCTTCTCAACAACTCTTCTCTGCCTCTCTGTCTTTGGGTTCTGCTGGGTGCTCACTGTTAAGATCAGAAATGCAGAGCAGATAACAATTTGGAAGGCAATGGCAAAGAGCCCACCATCTGTTGCTCTAATTGTCTACACATTTCTTGCGGTTTGGTTTGTTGGTGGCCTCTCAGTGTTCCACTTGTATCTCATGAGCACAAATCAGGTAATACGATATTTACTTGTCTTATAGACTGTTATATTCTTTCAATTCCTAACCAACTGCCCTTCTTTTCCAGAGCTCCTCCTCAAGAGCAAGGTCTGAGGCCTCGCTCAACACAGGTTTCCGCTTCTCCAGGAATGCTTTGATGGCCTCTTTGAGATCATTAGATCTTAGCATCCCCGCGTTCCATGTCGCTGCATACTCCAGGCCTCGTTCCACAGTCACATCCCTGCTTCTCAGCAAAACAGCTTTGGTTCCCATCACTGCCCATGCCGACTTCTCAGCTATTTCTGAATTCATTAGCCAAATTCAGTTTAAAGTTGTAGTAAGAGATGATATATCATGCACGAGTAAGCAATTTATGCATCAGGTACATGAAAAAATGCAGGTACATTAAAGTTGTTAGAGATAACAGATCATGCACGAGCAAGATGCGAACCACAGTATGATATATTAGAACATATAAAGATTTTATACCTTTGGCGATCTTTGCAATTCTTGTTTGAAATCGAACACCCTGCTGACCAGCCCCCCATCTCCCATTGGCTTCCATGGCGGTGATCCTGCGCCGGGTGAGCATGATTTCTGCGGTGTTCCCGTACTCGATGATCAGCGGCTCCTTGAGCACGAACTTCGCGTCCTTAGAGCAGGCTGCGACGAATTCGACGCCTGCGCCGACGCAGGCACCGTGCACGGCAGCGACGACCGGTTTCCGGCACCGCTCGACCGCCGTCAGCGCCGCCTGCAAATCCAGGATCACCCGGCGGAGCTACTCAGCCGCGGCGGCGGGGTCGGCGCTCTTCGATGAGGCGGTGAGCGGGATCCCGGGCGCCCCGAGCTCGACGCCAGAGCAGAAGTGCGGGCCGGCAGCGGAGAGTACGACGGCGGCGCGCGCGGTCGACGAGGGCCATGGTGCGTGGGATCTCCATGAAGAAGGCAGGGCTGAGCGCTTAGACCGCCGCAGAGGGATCAGGCCGCGCTACGGCGAGGGTCTCAAAGCCCCGCCTCCGGTGCATCGGACGAGCCGCGGTCGCCGGCGGCCATTGCGGTTGCTGCGGCGTGGACCAACCGAAGCGAAGTGAAGCCCACAACTGACACAACACCGTACCATTCTGCCCATCGGGCCGCATCTCCACAGCCCAAGAAAGCGACACAACACTACGGCACGTGATATCATCGGCTCATTTCTAGGGCCCATGAGAAAAATTTAAGCCCGATTTCTTTGTTATTGGGCTAGGCAAGGTGCCAGTGGATCCAAACCGGCCCAAGGCCCTTTCACGAGGGAATCGTTTTGTCCTTGCATTTGCATGAACGTCATGAACTGCCGCGGCCGCGCGACCAAACGGGCCTCGTCATTCCGCTCTCACTCACGTTCACCGCGCGCGCTCTCCTCTCTGCCCGCAGCCAAAGCCAGGCAGTCACTTGCCTAAAGCATCATCTTTTCTCTAGTCTCTACTGATCCCTCCCCTTGACTCGTTTCTTGAACCCCAGAATCCCCTCATGCATGGAGTCGCAAAAGAAGAATTCTTCCTCAATGCGGGCTTCCGGGGCGGCGGGGCCATCGAATTCTCAAGGACTCGGCACTTCGAGTTCGAGGTGCGACGTTTCTCGTCCCGTTCTCCCGTCTTGCGGTAGTTTTGCTCTAGCTTGAAGCTCGTTCTACCGTTGCGCTTCAGTGGTTTTTTGCCGGCTCTAGAGTTCTAGGGGTCAATCACTTGTGGGTTTTGAATCGTTGTTTCCTATGGGGATCGCCGGAGTGGGAATGCTCATGGTCAATTTCTTCTATAGCTTCGCACATATCTTTCGTGTTGGACCGATAATGTTCCACTCTCTTTTGCAACCAATCAATATTTGACTCCATTAAATTATATTATATGGTTGAGCTGATTTTCTATCGGCTTTACATTGATGGGTACAAAATCATCTCTAGTCACACTAAAAAAATTATAATCTATAAAGTCTAAATCGGTCAAGCACTTGACGGTGTCATGCGACAAAGAAGATGATTCGGCCATAGCAACACAGGCCGATGCATCTGCATGAACAACCTGTACATCATCACCAATTCATTGTATTAAGAATTGATGCAACGTAGATAAAACACATCTATTGGTATGAATCCAATCACGTCCTAAAATCAAGCTATAACTACCATGCACATCGGCAACAAACAAAGCGGTACCTATGGCTTTGCTCTCAACGGTGAGCTCCATAGAAACGACTTCTTTAGCCTCGATAGGGTCTCCTCCTCTCATACCGTTCAAAGTCATGTTGGTCCGGATGAGCTCGTCATCGGCTTTACCTAGCTTCTTAAACGAAGAATATGGCATTAGATTAACAATCGCACCGTCATCTATAAGCATGTGAGAAATCGGTGTGCCATTAATATCACCTCTCACATAGAGGGGTTTCAAATGGTTCTCTGATTTTTTGAGCTTCTCAAAGATAGCACTTTTCGACCCAAATTCGAATTGTGCCTTAACCTCTTCTTTCTCTACAAGCGAATAATCAAAAAGGGATAAGCAAATAGTGTTAATATACATACCTTCCCGAGGCAGTGTAGGCTCGTGGTCCAAGAGGTCATCATCATCGAACTCGGACATATCAACGTTTTCCTTGGGCGAAGACGCTGCAGCGTACTCTTCAAGTACGACATCGGCCAGTCCAAGTGCCTTCGGAGTAGCCACCGCTTCCTCCGTCACCAGTGGAGTGGGAGGCTCGGGCTCTTTGACCCTCCGCTGCTTACCTTGATTGACCATCGGCTTGATCTTGTTGAAGACCTCATCTCTCTTTTTCTCAACCTCCTCCTCTGGAATTTTTCAAAGGAGTAGCCTTTAGAGCTTCCTCTTTTGAGTGTGAGTCAATCCAGGCGGACACCACCTCAGTTGCGTGTACTTGGAGGAGCTCTTGCTACTGCTAGCTCTATGTTCATGAGAAGCCTTTTTTAGTGGATCATCTAAAGTGATCGGCCTCGTGAAGACTCCCTCGATTTTGACATCGGTTGTGCCGATTTTCACGACACTCTGGATGTGTTTTCTTGATGAACAAAAGTAGAAGGGGAAAGTTCATTACCTTGCTTCGAGCGCCACTCCTACTTAGGCGTGGTGGTGGAGCCCCCTTCTTGAACTTTGATCGGTCGAGACTCCGTCTGATCCTAAATAGGGCCGGAGAGCCTTGTGAAGACATCTCCCCTCGGTTCGTTCCATTCCGGATAAAATGACGGATATGACATCAGTGAAACGGGCATCGGTGGCACCGGCATCCATGGCTTCATGTATGGATGTCACATCGAAAATGGTGGGCAAGGCATAGGATAGAACCATGGAGGTGGCACTCCGAATCCATGCGGAGGAGGCCCACGAACATCCGCGGTTTGGCTCATCTCCTTCCTCGGTGGGTTGCTTCCCCTCGGTGGTGATCTTGGTCGCTTCTTAGACCGATTGTTCAAATCGGTTTTTTGGTTCTTGTACTTAGCCATGAGACGATCGAAGGTGCTTTTAGGCCCCATCTTCCGGTCCGTAGCTATGCCTTGGTTTATCTTCCACTTGCCCACCTTCGGATTCTTCGATTTTATCATTTTGGGCTGTGGAGCTTGTCTCCGAGTCTCGAGCCTTGGATGGTGACTTTGAGATACTCTTGACCATTGGAGGACTTCTCGAGCACCACCTTTCTAGAGGCACCTTTCTCACTTAGAGAAATAAGCATCTTCTTCCCGATGATCACGTTCTTTGCCTTGGTTGTATCGGCTTGATAACGCCCAATCAACACTTTGGGGTTGAGCTCTAGAGTGTTGACGAGGAAGAGGTGCTTGTCGATCTGCATCTCTTTAAGACTCAATCGTCCCTCATTAAAGGCCGATTAGACCTGTCGACGAAAAATATTGCAATCGCTAGTAGCATGAGAATAAGAGTTATACCACTTATAATATGCTCTACGCTTAATCTCATCCACCTAAGGTAAAGTGTATGCTATCTTAATGTATCCACCTTTGTGTAACTCATCAAATATTTTTTCGCATTTAGCTACATCAAAGGTGTATTTCATATCGTCTTTCTGGTTCTTATGAACCGGCTTGAGTGCATCACAAGCAAACGATTTGGCCTTAGATGACCAAATGAACTCAGCAGCCAAAATGTCATTGAAATCATAATCGGAGCTATCTGAATCATACTCCACAACTTGCACAGTGTGGCAGGTTTTGTAATCATGTTTTATTTCTTTGCTTCGGCTTTCTTGAGCCAAAGCCCTTTGTTGGAGGTGAGTAAGCGTAAGAAAGTCATGCCCCTCCAACTTCTCTCTAAGGTGTGACCGCAAACCACTAAAAGCCAAATCAGCTAAGTCTTTTTCAAAAATTGTTAAATTAAAGCATCGGTTCTTAATGTCTCTAAACCGTCGAAGATAATCAACGACGGGTTCATCTTTTTCTTGTCTAACCGATGTCATGTGAGACAACTTCAACTTATTATCTCCGAAATAAAAATAATCATGAAATTTACGCTTTAAAGATTTCTTTGTGTAAATGGAACCTGGGGACAATAATGAGAACCATAAGAAAGCGGTGCCGGTTAGTGATAAAGAAAACAACTGCACTTTAAAGCCTCACTAAAACTCGCATTTCCTAGTTATATTGGCTAACATGTTTTGAAGTGATTTTGCTATCTTCGCCATTGAATTTGAAGTGAGGAACACGCCATCCAACGGGATATGAGACCGAATCAAAACAAGTGGGGTATGGTTTTGGTGAGATCGACAGTGTGCTATATACGACGGTACGGTAAAGAGAAATAAAATTAGCCAATTCACTCAATCGGCTCGTGGCCAGATTGAGGATGCTAGTGATTAGCTCTACGCTAGCGAGAGACACCACCAAAGCACTAGTTTACGCATGAGACGAAAAACTAGTTTGTCTACTAAACAAGTTCAACAGCATGCCATACGGAGGTTGTTCTATACTAGACGTAGTAGGCGCCGATGCACTAGTAGTAGGATCTACATGCGCAACATGAGACAATGATGCAATACTAACATTTTTAGACTTCGACATTTTTCTTGAATCATGTATTGCATATCATTAGTCAAAACTTTTTTTAAATCGGTGAAATAATATGAAAGGTCTTTAAAAGTAACGGGAAGATGCGAAGATGTGCTCACGTTAGCAGCCCCCATGGCCACGTCGTTGACGACGGTTGAAAGAATAGGCTCTTTCACTTGAGAGATCGCGCTTTGGTGGTCCTTTTTGAAGCACGCCAAGTACTCTTGCAACTCCTGCTCTTCTCCGCCCCTTGCGCATCTCCTCAGGCAACTCCTCCAAGGATGGTATGACGATGTTCGTCATGGAGATCTTGGAGTTCATGATGAAAAACGACAATTCAGTTTGTGCAACCAGAATCAGTCGTTCCCCAGTTGAGTCGCCAAAAAGTGTGTTGACACCGAATTAGGGTTCGGGCTCGCACATCTGTGTGCGGGAATGCCAACGTTTCTTCAACATCGGGTTTGGGCAGCACCTAGACAATCTCGCCTCGAGAGGGACCCCGTCGGAGGAGAATCGTCTTAGGGGTAATCCGGGCTCGCTCGGGCCAGCTGGATCGTCTTCAAACGTTGTAAAGACGAAGAAAGAACATCACGAGGGTCGAGTAACAGGATTAGAGTTTGGAGAAGAACAAAAATATAAGACAAATGATAGGCTCAATTAGGATACCTCTCAACCGGCAATAGGCCTCTGTTTTATAGAGGTGGGATAGTCTTATCCCACAGGGCAACTGATCTCTCAAGTTAGGAAAGAAATTAGAATCAATCTGCTGAAAACCTTCCCCCGAATTTTCTGGTACAGTGCCGTATACTCCGGGGACTAGAGTTTCTGGCAATCTAGGAATCTGAGAGGTCTCACCGGACAGTCCGATATTGTGTCGAACACTCCGGTGGGTTTCATGCCTAACCCAAGACAGCTTGTCGAACAATCCGGTGTGATGTCGAACACTCCGGTGGACTAAGTGCCCTAACCCGAGAGGGCCTACCGGATACTCTGGCATTATACCGGACACTTCGATGGGCCAGATGTCTCAAACCCAAGAGGGTTTGCTGAACACTCCGGTGGCTCTGATTTTTGGGTGTCAACAGTATTCTAGCGATAAAAATACAGAATTACGATATCATGTAGACAAAATTGAAATAGGCGGTGCAGTATAGACTAAGCGGTATAAAATGATGTCATATAGACAAATTATTCCAAATAAAAGAGACAAGACAGAGAGGGGCAGGATCATCATTTTACCATGAAATATTCCTGAAATATTCTCTGCGGTGTCCTAGCGACAAAAATACAGAATTACGATGTTCTGTAGATAAAATCAAAACGAATGGTGTGGTACAGATCAAACGACATAAACACAATGTCCTGTAGATAAATTATTCCTAAGATTTTTATTTATTGAACATTCCCATAATAACATCCATGTCGAGATGAATATGACATGACAGCAGTGGTCGGTGGCTGGGAATGGTGGATGGTGACTCCGGGCGGTGATCGGCGACTAGCGTCAGTGACCGGTGGCTCGAGGATGCTGCCAAGGGTGAAACACCCCAGTCACTTTTGCGGATTATTGGGTTGAGAAAAGTAATTCTATTTGGAGAGCTTATCAACTTTTCACGTTATGAAAAGAGAGATATACTTATTTTAGTTCTGATTTTTTATTCTTCATTTTTCAAAAGTTTCAATTTAGTCTTTGCTTCTATTAGAGGCTCAGTTTTATCTCTATTTCGGCATGGCTGCATATCAGCACATGCCACACAAGTTTAGTTCAATTTTAGATTCTGAATTTCAACTTTCAAACCGTAATAGCTTTTAGAAGAGTATTCCATGGCATCTGGACAACGGATGTAAAGTTGGACGGTTTTGCCCTTAGCTTATATTAGGAGTAAAGATACTTTAAACATATTTAGAGAGGCAATAAAAAGAGGAGATGGTTGGTTGGAAGGGTCATTAAGTATTCCATGGCATCCGGACGATGGATGTAAAGTTGGACGGTTTTGCCCTTAGCTTATGTTAGGAGTAAGGATACTTTAAACATATTTAGAGAGGCAATAAAAAGAGGAGATGGTTGGTTGGAAGGGTGAGGGACTCCCACCTAGCCATTTGGTAGTTCACTTTGCTTGAACTAGGGTTTGCTTCATGTTTTAGTGGAGAGAAGAGATTGTGTAAGAGGCAATTTTTGTTCTTTCAAAGAGTGATAGGATGAGGGTGGTTTCCTAGCCAAGTTATTGATTGTAATATGAACATTTTGATCAATGAAACATTCAGGTTAATCATTTTCGTGTTCATCTCCTTTCTCTCCCTCTTTATGAGTCTTTTGGAACTTTTCTTAAAATTTCAGATTTGGTGAATTTTGGGTAGATTTCTTAGGGTTTCATGGTGTTAGGATGTGCTAGAAACTTTCCATATCGATCCTCACTCGAATTCAAGGCTCGAGTACCATTGATTCCATCGATTTTCCTGATTTCACGCAGAACCTAGGTTTTGCACCAAAAATTGAATATCTCTTTCATTTCTTGAGCTTTTTGAGTGATTCTTATTGTAATAACTTTTGTGATGTCCTGAGAAAGTTATGGTACAAATTTTGTGATTTTTAGAGGTTTTTTGACTGGGTCTCCGTATTTTTTGGGGCTGCATGTTGTAGTGGTGGACCCTTTGACATAAAGCTGGATTGTCCAACACCAGAGTATTCGGTACTGAGCCAGAGTGTTCGGGGACATTCCAGAGAACCCCTGCCAGATCATCTGGTCTGGGACTGGACTTTCCCATACCGAAGGGTTCAATCTGACATAAAGAATTGAAAACCTCTTTTTGAATTGGATTCTTTTGCTTTTGCCTTCGATCTGTTGAGTTCAACGTTTGGATCACTTCTAGAACAAATTCATTACTAGTTAGTGTGTTTAATCTTAGTGATTCAAGTCAAAAGGTGCGTTGGATTGATTTTGGGACATAGACCTAGTTTTTAAGTAAAATTTTATTGGCTTCCCATTCACCCTTTTAGTCACCGTCTTTCCTCAGCGGAGAAGTGCTTATTGAAAAGGAAATACTGAAGATCCATTTGGTGGACCTTTTGCAAAATCTGGAGTGAAAACGCTTTGAAGATCCATAACGAACAGTCCGAATCTACTCCATTCGGTTTTAAAATATTAACACTATTGATTTATTACAATAATTTTGACCATTGATCTTATTAAAAAATATAATAAATATAATATATTTTTTATTTTTATTTTATCATTAGTTATATTTGAAACACGACTAATAAATTTTTATATTAAAATATTTTTTTAATAACACAGATAGTTCAAATTAATGTTAGAAGTTAATGGTGTTAATATTTAAAATAGGAGGGAGAAGCCTATATGGCATGCTACATTGGCATCCATTCATGGCCCATGCTGGACCGGTGATAAAATTGAATTTTTTTTACCATAGGTCAGGAAAAAGTTGAGTACTCCATTCATCCCTAAATAAGTGACATTTTTAACTTTTTAAATCAATGTTTAATTATTCGTCATATTAAAAATTATGAAAATACAAAAATAAACAAATCAATCTTGAAGTATTTCTAATAATGATCATTTTCACAATAAATAAGCAATATTTTTATAAATTTTTTAAATAAGATAAATAATTAAATATAGACGTTTGAAATCGACAATTATTTTTGGAACCGAGAGAATATTATCTCTTTCAAAAATTAAAATGAGAGAAAGTCCCTAAAGTCCAAACAGGGCTACGTTGGTTCGGGGCTTAGTATTAGGTTACCTAGGTGCTAATAATCTCTCCAATGGCGATTTCTTCGCCCGTGGGGGTTTGCTTTTTTCCCCGACGGTGATAGATGTTTCGTTGCCGACATGGTGAAGTTTCTGATCCTTTGCTTCATCTTCAGAGGCCGTCTCTGACGGTGAAGACATGAAGAGGTGTCTTTTGATGTCGGTGGAATGGTGTTTCTCAGGTGACGCCGACGCCGATGTGCTATGGTGGTCCAACGGTGCAGCTCGAGTCGCGGAGATTTCAGAGAAGAGGCCAGATCTGGGAGGGGGGATCCCCGGTCATGTGCTTCCTTGGCTCATGTTCTTGCGGCCCTCCTCAAGGCAGTATGGCGTCGATCTTCTTCTCTAGGTGCGAGCCAAGGCCTCCAACTTGCTTTGACGGCGGCCTCGTAGGTTGCAGCGGTGGCCATGGTGTCAGTTGCGATGTCGAGGCTCAAGCTTCTCCAACAGTGCTATGTCACACAGTTTTATGTGGGTGTCGCGTGCGTGTGGTTAGATGGGGTCTCTTTCTTAATGAACGTAGATTTCAGTTTCGATAAAAAAAAAAGGTACTACCGCACAGCATCCGGGATTCGCAATTTCGTATATGCGGACATGCCCGGTAATCATCGTCAAAACGCGCCGTAGCCACTACGGAAGCCAAAGCACAAACCACCCACCCACGCCCGTCGCGACACCTACAAATTCGCGCCGCCGCACAAGCCGGGGCCCGCCAACCCCTGCCGTACAAATCCCGAAGCACGTCGCAACCCTAGCCTCCCATGGCCGGCGGCAAGCGCCGCAACGCGCGCAACCCCACCGCCGGCGGGCCCAAGCGCAGCGCCGGCTCCGGCCGGCGCCGGCCCGTCCCTGAGCTCCCGTCCTTCGTCTCCCCTGCCTCCGTCGCCGCCGCGTTCTCCTCGTCCTCTTCCGGCGGCCGTGGCCGCGCGCGGAGCGGTGGCTGCCGGCGCGGCGAGTCCACACACGCCGTACCGTTTAGCTACGCCGCGATTGTGCCCTGCTCCGCTGGATCTGAGAGGGACCTGGCGCCAGCAATTGACGTGACGATAGACACCGCCCCCTGCTCCGACCCGTCTCCTTCGGTCCCGCTCTACTCTTACGGTCCTGACATGGCCGTCGGAATCGGGCTTGGGTCCCACGAGGAGGACAGTGCGGACGAGGAGGAGGCCGGCGAGGCTGGGCTCCATCTCGGGCTAGGATTTGGGGATCGAGGCAACAAGGAGACGGTGGCCGAATTGGAGGAATTGGACGAGGATGTCGCCTACAAGACTCCGAAGCCTCAGAAGGGGAAGCGCAATGCTGGTTTTTTGTCAATTGGTGGGGTCAGGATCTACACTGAGGACATCTCGTCCCCGGAATCAAAAGGGTTGGGTTCCTCAGATGAGGAATCAGAATCTGATGACTATGAGAGGCGTGGTAGTGAGGATGGTAATCGCAATGAGGAAGGCAGTGAGGATGAGGAGGGAGATTCAGAGTCTGATGGTGAGTCATCAGGCTCAGAGTCGGATGAGGAGCTGAGCATTGGAAATTCATCGTCTGTTGATGAAGAGGTCATGGCTGATTACATGGAGGGTATTGGCGGGAGCGAGGAGCTGTTGAGCAGTAAGTGGCTTGCTGGTATGAAATTGGCTGATGCTGAAGATGATGAGATGGATACAGATGAGGACGACGATGACAGTTCTGCGAAGAAAGGGAAAGCTAAGCTTGAGGGTTATGAACTGATGATGGCATCTGAGCAGTATGGAATGAAGAGGCCAAACTCATCTGAGCGGCGAAAGGGTAAAGGAAAAGCTTGCGATAGGGACTTCGCAAGCATGCGGGTGATGGGCCTGGAGGATATGTTCATGGTGAAGGATGTCCGGATGGCAAACAGGTCAAGGAAAGGGGCCAAGACAGGGTCATCATCATTGCAGCTCTCTCGATCCTGGCCTAATGAGGGTAGGAAGGGAAAGAAGTATCGTAATAGCATTCCAGGTACAAAGTTCTCCATGTATTTTTGTTTTCGCTTGTTATATGATTGTACAGAATAAGTTTCTGGTTCAACGTAGAAAATGAATCTAAATAGAAACTTAGGGGAATTCTATGCAAGCTAGCATTGTAGAAAATGATATCTTGCCCTGCCTGTCGTGCCCTCTCTTGCCCTGCCTGTCGTGCGGCATTAAGCTGGCCTCCATCCGTTTCCATTGCCGTCTCCATCCCTCCACAACCTCCCTTCATGGCTGTTGTCAAGGTCACTACCCTTCTCACTGTTGCAACCCCTTCCAGAAGCGAGGTGTACCAAACACAAAATCCTCGCTACTCTGAAACGTGGATTCTCCAAGACACAATTCTCCTAAATGCTGCTTCTCCTAAATGCGGAAAAGCAGCCACTCCCCCAATCAGTTTCTTATTTTCAATATAGCAGATGAAGTTTCCACCATAGGAGAGTGAAACGTTGTACATGATTTTGTTTGAGTACTTTTTAAAACTGGTTGCCCAAGTTCTTACAGATCTTTATAAGCTGATCAGTGGAAAGTTATTATTTCTCTATAGTGGAGAGGGTTATTCTTAGTGAATTTTGTTTAAAAGTTTTTATCAACTGCTGGGCTGAAACACACAATTTGCACTGATGCCTTTCATGGGAATGTGTGTAAGACAATTTGCAACAAAAGGGCAATGTTTTGGTAACTAAAAGTTATTATACTATTTTCTTCCAAGCACACTTTTTTTTTTTGAGGAATGTAAAGCAAGGAGGCCTTTGCTGTGGTAATTTATTATAATTATAAATATAAAAAGAGGAGAGAAGAGCTTTACAAGGGCCAGAGAGATAAAACTATCTGAGCAAAGCAAGAAGATTAAAAAGCAAATTGGGCATCTGGTTGCGATCTTGAAGCCAGTAGTGCGCCTTCTTAAATTCTTCCGTAAGTTAAAAGATGGTCGGCTCCTGTTAAAGATGTACTCCCTCCATCTCAGAATAAGTGTACATCTAGGTTTAGTCAAACATGTCTTTGGCTAATGATTTCTATAAATATAAATTAATTTTAATATATATAAAAGTATTTCTTATGACGAATTCAAAAGTACAGATACTATGTTTTTAAAGTTAATCAATTCTATAGAAATCTTTGATCAAAGCTAACACTTATTTGGGACGGTGGTAGTAGTTATTACGCTCTTTCCATATTGACCAGGACCCTAAGATAAAAATTTCCATGAAGGATGAATGATGCAGCTGCTGCTTTGTACGCTTGATCATTTGGTGAAACTGAAGCTCCAGTTCCATGTACACTATGCTAGATCCCCGTTAGAAAATTTGTTGCAATTAGCTGAGCTTTTGATGCTTACTGATTCATGTTGTTCATATAAATTTTAACATAAAACATATTAAACAAAGTTTTCGATCAAGCATGCAAAATGACTTTTGTTAAATAAACTCCCTTCTCTTCATTTGCCTGTGCCAGTGCATGCAAAGTCACTTATTGCTAAATAAACTCCCTTCTCTTCATTTGCCTTTGTCAGTATGTCATATCTGTTTCTTTTTCATTTCTTCTCATTGTACTATTTATGAGCTTTGAACTTCGCTGTTGTGTGATTCAGGTGAAAAAAAGAAGCATAAGAAGGAACTTATTGCAAAGAAGCGTCGACAACGAATGCTAAGTAGAGGAGTTGATTTAGAGCAAATAAATTCTGTGAGTAACTTTTTTCTTGAACTGAACAATTATAGATATGATGGGTGCTAAGTAGAACAACAATTTTTAGTAGGAGCTGTAATATAGCAGATATTATGATATAATGTTAATATATATCAATTTGCTTGTTTTAGTCTGGTTGCTGTTACACTTTGCCTAATTTATCCTGTTTGCTGATACATGATAGGAACAGTACAGTGAATTTTTTTTAAAAAAAATAATAATAGCCTTCAAGTTAGTCTCTTATCATATTGTTTATCTGCGTTGTCTTCACTTATTTGATTTACTTAACTTCTGAGACCTTTTTATATCTGTTTTTCTGCTATTGGGTGTGTACTTAGCCCTCTGCATCTTTTGCTTTTATATGCAGAAACTGAGGAAGATGGTTGTTGATCAGGTTGATATGTTATGCTTTCAGCCTATGCATTCTCGAGACTGCTCTCAGGTATGTAAACAAATCTGTCTATTTTGGAGCTTGCTACAAAGTCTGCGACATAGCTTTTGTTACAGTCAATGTTTAAGACAATTATGGCAACGCTATTCATAAGAACTAAAATGTTAGATTTACAATAGCCTTACAGCAAAAATAACATGCCACTAGCAGATTATTCAAACTAATTCCATATGAAAAGTCATAAAAATATATTTTGGTTCTATGTAGGTTTAATTGAACTATTGAAGTAACATTTCCATTCACAGAACCTAATGTTTTGAGTTATGGCTGACTTCTTTAGGTCCAACGTCTTGCATCTATTTATCAGCTGAAGAGTGGGCGTCAAGGTTCTGGTAAGAAAAGGTAACACATTTTCAGTCATAGGTGATCTTTTTTTTTTTTTAATAAATTGTTAGTCATAAGAGCACCTTAGATGGCCTGTTGCATTTATATTTGTCTTTTATATGCAGAATCATAATTCTTTTGACATTTGAATTTAAATATTACAATCCTTGAGGTCTGTCAACTAATATTGCAGCACGGTGAAGAGAACACCGAATTGCATATAACATTTCGTGACAAAGAGGACACCAAATTGCATATATCATTTCATGGTAAAAAGTACAACAAATTGCATATGTCACACCATGACAATTCATCCCTTGCTCGGGCACCAGAGATTTACTGCAATCCTACAACTGCAAGAATAGTGCTAACAGAACATGTTTTCATCTTCGTGGTCACACTGATGGCATGAAGCTCTCTTTGGAGCTGTGGCCATTTCACACCGCCCTTATCCTTAATATATGCATAGACAATTGCAGTTCTTCAATTTTTGCTACATATTTACAATGTTGAGGTAAGAAGGTTCATAACCTTTCCTGCAGTGGCCATTAGTCCTGTCTGGATAGTGGTAAAGGTTAAGTGGCATGCATAGACGACTTCCCTTGTTGCATGGGCACTGATACGAGACGTGGCACTGACATTATGTAGTTCCTTGTGCATACTGTCCGAAACGACTGATATGTAAGCGATGTGTCCCTGCATGTAGCAGCTACCATAGCCTGGTTATGTTAACCAGATTTGTTATGTATTGATGAGCTGCAGGTTGTTGCACCCCCTACAGACCTGACTCTACATTTTATATGAATTCCTTATCTTTTGTGCCCTTCATTTTGCATAATAACATTTTTTTTTTAAAAAAAAGGATGTGCAAACCAATTTCTTGTATACTTAGACTTTTTAACTGATAAAAGTTAACGAAGAGAACATTTTCACTGTACTTTTTATCTGTTCAACTGAATGAAAATGTACTAATTTTTATATTCTAAACCATAATTTGTGGTTTGGAGTAATACGATAACATGCATGATATATATATTTTTTTTGTTTTTATAGATTATACTTTGCGTAAAATTTGATCATCCTGCCTTGCAGATTTGTTACTGTTACATTAACTGGACAATCTTCTCTGCCTTCTGCTGATGGTCAAATTAGACTTGATAAGGTAACTGCTGTATTTTTTCCATTCAACATATGTTTGACAAATCTTGTCTGTTGCATGTTTTACTTCAAAAGCTTGAAGCCTTGTATGCAACAATAACAATTTAGCTGTCTTTTGTCACTCTTAATGTTGCAAAATATGGCACCATTGCATTTTTCCTTTGACCTTGACACTAATTTCCTTGCTAGTTTTAATTGTTTCAATCTGCCATCTAAATATCTTAATTGCTTCTTGGTTGATTTCAGCTTTTGGGGACTGAGGCTGAGGACTTCTCTGTCAATTGGGACAATACTAAAGGCCCGGCAGGACGAAAGGGCCTTTCAGCTCCGGGGATGTTAGCTAAGCATCAGGAAGCCAGTGGCAAGAAATCTTCCAACAAAGAAGTCTCATTCGCAAAAAGACCTGTGTCTTTTGTCTCCTGTGGCACAATGGCAGAATCTGTTACTGAGATTCTAGCAGTTGACTCAAGTGGTGGTGACACATCATGTGCGAAAGTTGTTGAAAGCAGCTCTGCCAAATTGGGCTCCTTTGAGATGCACACCACGGGCTTTGGTTCCAAGATGATGGCTAAAATGGGATTTGTGGATGGCACTGGCCTTGGCAAAGATGGCCAAGGTATAGTGCAGCCCATACAAGCCATTCAACGTCCCAAATCTCTTGGGCTTGGTGTAGAATTTGGCAGTGAGGCTGAGGCACTTAAAGCAAGGATGGAACCAGTTAAAGCAAGATCTGAGCCAAGTAAAGTGAGGTCAGAGCCGAGGCGCAATGCACGGACACTAGAGACAGGTGGTATTGGCTCCTTCGAGAGGCACACAAAGGGCTTTGGGTCCAAAATGATGGCGAAGATGGGATTCGTTCCAGGCTCTGGGTTAGGGAAGGATGGCCAAGGCATCGCCACCCCCTTGACCGCAGTGAGGCGACCTAAGTCCCAGGGACTGGGAGCCAAGGACAAATATTAACATTTGCTTTCCATGTATTTTCCTTGTATACTTTATATCCGCTTGTCTTAGATCATATAGGTGCTTGCTGGGAGAGCATGACCCTTCAAACACCTGGAGAGCGGTGAAACGATGGGTTCTGATGCCCCTTATAGCCATAGCCCGTAGGATTCACCTTTTTTTTTACTTCAATCGTTTCTGTTTCTTTCAACTCTGAAGGAAAGTTAATTTATTTTTTTTCCCTTGAGCTTGTCATGTGTTTTTATCCTGATTACTATATATACAGTATCAAAATGTTTTTGTATTGTACAAGTTTGTTTCTCAGCCTGCTAATGGTGCTGATATACTGTGTCATTCAACATTCGCTATTGCTTTGTGTGGCCCAATGAGAATTCTTTGGTTTGCTAGTCTCACTTTGGGCGATCGGGCTTACCCAAATTTTGGGGTCAGGCAATTCGGGATTTTTGAAATTGTGTTTTAAAAAATGATACCTGAATTTCACCCAAGAGAAGAATAATCCCTAAAATTTGGGTACCTGATATTTTAGGTTTCAGTTCGGGTAAACCCAAATTACTTGCATTTACATTGACACATTTAATTATTGTTATATTGATGTCATCCTGTATTATCACAGTTTGGTGTAGACGACATTCAGTTAGATAAATATATGTGTTATTATATGTGATTTGTGAGATGAGTTATGCTGACTTAGGGTGTGGACGACTAGATCTAGAATTTGATCAATAATGAGTTAAAAAGTTCATTTGCTAATTATTCGGATATTTTGAGTACTAGAGGTATAAACCCGATTAGATTCGAAATTAATTTGGGTTTTTTGATATACTACTTGACAAATTAGTGAGAGAAAAGTATGCTCGAACATTTTTTACAATATCATATACCCCCATCATCCAAATTCTCTGTTATGGTGTTTATAACGCAGACCACTGTAGTATAAATAGTGAGGGAAAAGTATTCTGCGTTAATACTGTAGCAAACCTACCGTAGCAGGAATAATGTAAAACTATTTTTACTGTTCACTATATACTTTAGCAGTAAATCTGAATTGTTGATTCTTGATCAGACGGCTGAGATTTAAGCTAATTTTAGTTACAGTGCTGCCTCTCTACATTAAAGCCTCTAATGGAGAGGATATGGATCCCAACTCTCAGCGGCGCTATTTTACCTATCATTCTAGATTCTTCAGATTTTTCAATGAAGTTTAAGCACCTGCATCTTTAAACTGTGTTTTACGGGATTTCATAGAAATATCCCTAGTTTATTAGGCCCGGGGTAAAAAAGTTATGGTCGTGTCGTGTGTGCTTGTGGGGCTGAATGGCTCCCTGATTTCTTATTTTCTTTATGCCGTCAGTTTTGCGTGAAGAGGAGAAACATGAGAAGACCATCGGCTATCTCCATCTTACGAAAAGGTCCTGTTTCTTAGTGGAACAAGCAAATTCGCGAGGACTTTGATGATGATGCTTGAAGCCGTAACATGAGATCTTAAGCAAGGTCACAACACCATTAGGCTGTATCACCGATCTTAAGAAAGATTAGCAGATTTGTTCTGTAGATCTTAGTGGAGGTGAAGTCACGACGTCACGGTAATTTTGTGCTTCCACATGATAATCCAATTCTAGAGTACTATAGTAGGCAAATTTTACTGTAGGACACTAACTTTCAATTGGTCGTCACACTAAAATTTCCATAATTTGGCTAGAACGCACTGTAAAACCATGGCTATTTGTCAAAAGAAACCACTGGCCACAAAACTTCTACTAATGATCGTGGAGATTCATCATGTTAGCGCGGAAAGTCTGCTTTAAGATATCGAAGTAAAACTATTCTTCATTCCAATGGATACATGGTAAGACGTCTGGGATAAAAAATAAGGAACAACTATGATACATGCATCGATCATCATTAAAAATACTTTTAATATATATTTTTAAATTATTGAAGCTAATACTCCATAGCAATAAGATCATTGTTCAAAGATAAGTTCGATCAAACACAGATGTAAGTTATCTTGAGACGGAGATAGTAATAGTTAGCAAAAAGAATCTTATTATGGAAAAGAACTACAATGACAACTTGACATCAGGATACAAGAGAACAGCACAGCAGAGCCGCACGACATGACGATCAGTCCAGCTTGACGGTGGAGAAGAGGTAGTGCACGAAGCAGAAGGACGCGCCGAGCCCGACGGCTCCCGTCGCGAGCATGACGGCGAGTGCCATGAGCAGGGAGTATCCGACGTAGAGCGCGGCGGAGACTGGCCCGGCGAGGCTGTGCAGGTCGAACACGAGGTAGTAGACGGCGTAGGCCAGGATGTAGACTGCGACGGAGCCAGAGGCGAAGAAGGCGCGCCACCACCACCGCCAGTCCTCCACGCAGAGCCCCAAGTAGGTGAGCACAACCGACACTTCGGCGCAGACCGTCACCAGCAGCGCCAGCACCACCAGCAGGAACCCGAACACGTAGTACACCCTCCCCAGCCACAGGCTCGACATAATGAAGAACAGCTCGATGAACAACGTCCCGAACGGCAGCGTCCCCGCCGCCGCCACGAACAGCCACGGCGAGCACTGCGTCTCCGGCACCTGGCGCGTGATCTTGTTGGTCTTGACGGGGAACTCGACGTGGCGGATGTGGGAGGCGACAAGGCCGCCGATGAGGGTGAGCGGCACCGACACGAAGAACCACAGGAGGATGACGACCACGAACAGCAGGAACGGCACGGCGCCGGTGCTGCCGTTGTACCAGAGCACGCAGTTGAGCGCGGTGAAGACGGCGAAACCGACGCCGGGGAAGGCGAACGACGTGGTCCAAGCCACGGACTTCCACCCCGCGACATCGCCCTGCCGCAATGTCTTCCACAGGCTCACGGCGGTGAAGCCCGCGGTTACGCCCAGGACAAGGTAGAAGCAGAGCATACCCGTGACCAGCGCGCCCCGGCACGCGGGCGACATGAACCCGAGTGCGGCGAAGAGGATGGTGACCACGCCCATGCCGAGGATGCGCACGCCATCGCCGACCAGCACGCAGAGGAGCACTGGGTGCCCGGGTTCTCGGAACACATCGCCCGCCACGAGCTTCCACCCGGCCAGCTCGTCCGCGTGCGTGCCTGATTCGCCCCCGAGCTCCTCGTACTGCGCGAGGTCGCGCCTCACCGTGCGAAGCAGGATGACGAGCACGATCGCCGCGAGAAACGCGACCACCACGATGGAGTTGAGGATGGAGAACCAATGCACCCTGGCGCCGCCCATCTCGAGGTATGTGTCCCACCGCGATGGCCACTCAACGGCGCTCTCCGTGAAGATTACCTCGTAGGAGAACGCCAGTGGGCGGTTCTCCTGCACGCGCATGCCCACCACCGATGGATCGCACCCGGTTGTCGCCTTCGATGGGATCTCTTCGTACATGTCCTTGTTCTCGACAACCGCCATGTCGTGGTCCACGCTGCACGGGACGACCTCGAACCCGACCACGGTGTATCCACCGCGATCCTTGCCGCCGGAGAAACCGATCAGCTCGACCCCGTCTGCGGTCGCCATTAGCGTCTCCACCCTGTTTGTGGCGTTCTGCTTGTTCACTAGAACGGTGAGCTTGAGGTGGTTGTACACGTAGTACTCGCCATCATCGGCGCGCACTCCGACGGGGAAGCCGGTGGACCGGAGGATCACGTCGGGCGCGACGGGGTTCTTGACGTATCGCACGGCGGGGAGTGTGTCGAGGAGGAGGTTGACCTGGTACGCGTCGTCGATGCGGGACTTGATGAGCTCTGCGGTGGCAGAGGAGACAGGGTCGGTGTGGCAGAGGAACAAGGCGCCGGTGCTGTTGAGCATGTTGAAGCGGTACGGCGACGTCTCGATGCGGTCCCCGAGGAGGAGCTCCCCGAGACTCTCGGCGGCGCGGTGGACGCCATCTTGCGGGGCGCAGTAGGGGAGGGAGTAGTACGGGTAAGGCAGCTTCGATGTCGGTGAGGTTAGGGAGTTCACCTTGGCGGCCAGGTCCTCGCCGGGACGGTACCTGGGTGGGTAGCTGCCCGGTAGGTAGAATGCGGCCGCCGGCAAGTGGCCAGCGTGGAGGAGGAGCATGAACAGGAGGGCAGAGAGGGTGGTGTACGTGCGAAGGGAAGCCATGGCCATGGCTTTCCACATCCAGGTGGAGGAGGAAATGATCGAGCTGCTAAAAGTGATCGATCAGTTGAATTTGTACTGCAGCTTCTTGTTATTCATGGCACGTGCTTTGATTGTGAACCAAGAAAAGGGAAGAAACTTTGTCTTGTGCAGTCAACTAAGAGCACAGCTGACAAAACTACGATTCGAGACTGGTGGATAGCATAAAATTTACGTACTAGAATTTAATTGGATCAAATCGTAGGTCAGTTAGATTACGATTTACAATTATTAACTTGTGGTGCAAAATTAAGTGGGATTTTTTTTTTCTTGAGCACAAATTCTGACAAAATTTTCCCTGAACTATGGGTGCTTCTAAGTCCACAAGATAAATTCGTACTAATAAACATCTCTAGTTCAAAGTGTATATAAGAATACTTAGCTGCAACTTAAGTCTTAACGTACAACGGAAGAAGAGTAATGAATCAACAAAGATAACATGCATGACACCATCAGTATTGCTTAGGATTTTAGGTTTGAATCGTTTGACTTTGTCAATGCGTACTAGGAGCAAGCGTAATTCGTAAAAGAACTAGTTGCGCAATAGTAGCGACTGAAGCCTCTCTCTTTTAAAATCAGCAACGCAAAATGTCGTGTTTGGCTAAGAAGCTGAAGTTTTTGCCTCAAAATCATAGATTCATATCGATCCTTCTATATCTCAAATGAATCCTAACTTGAACATCCTTGATTTTACAAGTTCCCAATTAAAAACACGTAAGAATCCTTAGACGATGGTGCATTTGGACGTACCTAATTAAAGTAGAAGTCAGATTGACTTACGAGATAAGTACTCCCTCTAGCTATAAAATGTTTGACTTCGCTAACCTTTAATGAAATTTTTTACCATTCATTTATTCAACAATTTATTTAAATGTGTAAAACTAATACTCATGCTTTATATACTCTAGCAAGAAATATAAATTATAATAAAATATATAATAACCGTAACGTCTGAAGCAGCCATCGAGATCTGGGAAGGGAGGTGTTCGAGAACAGGCGGCAGTACATGTACGGTGACAATGAAGGGGAAGGGGAGGCGATTTTGTCATGATTCTATGAGGTGGGAACCAGGGTTTCAAAAACCCGTTTGAACCGCGGAAACCACTCGATAACGGTTTAATGAAAATCGCAAAAACCGCGAAAACCGTTACAAAAACCGAACAAATTCAAAAATCAAATTTTTGAGAGAAAACCGAGCGGTTTTTACGGTTTACCGAGCGGTTTTTACGGTTTACCGTTTTTGAATTTGAAATCAAATCAGTTTGAGTGGTTTTTCAACGGTTTTTGCGGTTGAGCGGTTTTCGAATTTTTAATTTTTTTTAAATTTTCAAAATTTTTTTAAATTTTTAAAACAAAAATCGGTCAACCGTAAAAACCGAGCCGCAGCGATTCGATCGAAAACCGCAGTTTACTGCGATTTTCAAGCGGTTTTGTGAACCCTGTGGGAACGTGGTGGAGCCTGTGAACAGGAAGACACACTGTAAGAGGAGGGGCGCATGCGGGAAGATACGGAGCTCGCACGGGACGGGGTCGGATGGCGAGCCAGAAAAGGTGACCAAAATGGAGAGTCAGTTGAACACCAATTTCATAAAAAATTAGACTTATTTTAGCTAAACAAAAGGTTTTAGCTAATATGCTGGAGATGCTCTAATATGGCACCGGTGCTGTGTGCTACCAAGGTCCTAGCCCGCACGTATTGCCTGGTATTGCTCGTGAGGAGATGGGTAGTGCATGCTGGCCTCTGCCACGCTATTAACTTTGTGGTCAAGCAAGTTACAGCTACACATCTCTATGTGTCGTGTGGAATACAAGGCAAAATGTGTCGGTGCATATGCATGCCACGACGGCACGCAATGGCACTTTAGCTGCACCAGACCGTCATGCCTGCAAAGTGAAATTTCCATTATTAAGATCCAATTTGGCAGAGATTATGAGATTGCTTTTGTAACTGATTCAAGTAATAATTACTACCTTCGTTGTAAAATATAAGCATTTTTAAGTTTAAATAAGATCAAAATCTTTTAACTTCTACTTAATAATATCTAGAAAACTACATAATTTTTTATATAAAAATATAATTTTTATGAAATTTTATTTAATAATGAATTAAAAAATATAATTTTTATATGATAAAACATTATTAATTATATATTATTAATAATCAAAGTGATATAAGTTTGACTAAACCTAAAAATAGCTTATATTTTGAAACGGAGAGAGTACTTGAAAACAATACACTTAACGAGGATGTGGCGCGAGGCCTTGTCTCTTCTAGCCTGGCTGCCTGCAGAAGAAAACAAAATGGTGCTTGAGCACAGTGCCCCATCATCGATGACATTAATCCGTTTGAAGATCAGTCACCCTAGCGTATGCTCCCTCCGCCTAAATTGTTGTCATTGTTAATTTTTTGACATCAACTTTGACTACTTTTCTTATTCAAAAAAGTTTTATCAATATTATATATTTTTTATAATTTACTTTATCATTAAAGTAATTTAAATCATAACTTATGATTTTACACATTTGAATTAATTTTTTCGATAAGATGAATGGTAGTCAACAGTGACAACAATTTAAGAACGAAGGGTGTAATATTTTGTGATGTACTCTCTCAGGTTTTAAACATACACACATCAAATTTAACTATTTATCTTATTTAAAATTTTTGTGCAAATGTGTAAACTTATTAGTCATGTTTCAAGTACAACAAATAATAAAGAAAATTGTAATAAAATATATTATATCTATTATATTTTTTTAAATAAGACGATAGTCAAAATTGATGTTAGAACTTAACGGTGTCTATATTTACTGATTAGAATATGTTTAGGTAAGTACAAAAGCAGGGCTCTCTTGCAGTTATTAATATGTGGCAACTCAGATTAGGGAAGAATGGAGGGCGAAGCAGAACAGAGAGAGATGGAATCAGCGGCTCAGGAATTGGAAGGGGATAAATTGAATGTGTCACTGTACCACAACCCATATATACTGGCTTTTTTTTTTCTGTCGCTATAAGCCGTTACAAAGTCCGAAGGAGTAAACTTGTTTACGGGACCTGATAGATGGTTTTTGGGTCTTGGTCATATGATATGATTAGATTTGTCTTAAAAAGTACTTTCATAAAGTATACATATGTCACTTCTTAATAAATATTTTTATAAAAAAATAGAGTCAAAGTTATGTTTTGGAGACCGTGTCATTGTCCGACCTAAATTATGAGTATGGAGGGAGTAGTTTCTATGATCAAGTTAGTCTATTAATAGAGAAGGGGTGTAGAGAGGAGGTTTTGGTATATTAATCGTTTTGTAGAGCTTGAAGTCTGAGACGTGTTGGACTGGTGTAATCCACCTTACTCTATTTATTATAGCATCATGTAAAGCAGGGCCAATGCCTTTGGTCTAAAGTATGTGTGTGCTAAATCACAGTACTGGATAGGCATCGAGCAGCAGTCGCAAGACCCTAGTGTGAAAGGAGGACAAAGGTAAACGATTTGAAAAAAAATCAAAACATTTCCAGCAGCTAGAAGAACATACCCAATAGCTACAAGTTATCAGTCCCTTCTCCTTGTTTCATCGATGTCGAAGAAGGCGCTGATCAATGCTCTCACCATCTGAGATTGAGGCGGGGCCAGCCTCGATCTTGCTATTACATACACATGGGCACATGGCGTAAATAAGCGAGCCATGCATGACAATTGATGTAACAACCTAGGTCAAAATATGACTCATGCCCATGTACATGATACATAGGGCCACACCTACATAGCAACTCGCTTACGCTCTCATCTTCGCTTCACATAAAAAAAAGTTAACTTAGAGTTACTATACTTTGGATCACTAGTTGTTTAAGTTGATCTATCTCTATTTGAACTAGCAAGTTGAGACTATTTTTCGTGGTTCACTCACATCAACAAGCCATGGGAGTTGAGCCTTTATCCATGGGCCTCATAGACTCCATCAGGTTCACCTCTACCCATTTTGATTTTGCATTCATTCAATCATTCAAAGAAAAGCTGCTACCAAAAATAATAGATCAGTAGATTTTTTCCTTTACAAACCGTGTTTAACCTTTGCATAATTTTGTCTTGAAGTTTGTAGTGTTGAATTTGTGTCCTTAGTCGTATTTTAGTTGTTGATTCTTCAATTTTTTTTTCATGTAGTCGTTTTCCTACATCGTTCATCCCTTGCATCTTTCATATCTTTTATCATGTTCATATATTTATCTATTCTTTTACATAAAATTTTTTCCCACTATTCCATCCCTTATTTTGACCACAAACATATCCCCAGCATCCACATCCACCTTTCTATAACCTTCTGCTGCTGATTCATCCACAGATTCACCACCTAATTGCATTCCTATTGCGTTTTACCATTCAAAAGGTTTCCATGAGAATTTTTATTTTTTCTTAAGATTTCGTGATGATTCCTAGAAAAACAACATTTTCCTAGGACTAGTTCAAAATCTGTAGGGAACTAAAATCTTTCCTTACGATTCAACTTGGTTCCTAGGGAACTTCCCTCTTTCCCTACTCTTTCATGCGTTTCCTAGGGAAATATGACATTGTTCCCTACGAGTTTTATTTTTCCTAGTGAAAGTCACGGTCCCGTGGGGCCATTTCAAATCTCTCTCTCTCTCCTCTTGCTCTCTCTCTCAAATTCACCATTCGGCATCACTTTTTCCCACACCGCAGCGAGCAGCAGGTGTGGCTGGCTGGACGGCAAGAGGCAGTGAGCGACAAGCGATGGTGGCAGCTTCGACGTGCCGCGGGGCAGCTTCCGCAGGCCGCAGCACACGGTGGCTAGGAGGTGCGTAATGGCGGCGAGCATGGGGGGGGGGGGGGGGGGGGGGGGGGGGGGGGGGGGGGGGGGGGGGGGGGGGGGGGGGGGGGGGGGGGGGGGGGGGGGGGGGGGGGGGGGGGGGGGGGGGGGGGGGGGGGGGGGGGGGGGGGGGGGGGGGGGGGGGGGGGGGGGGGGGGGGGGGGGGGGGGGGGGGGGGGGCAGTGCGGCATGGCTTCCGGCGAGCTGCGGCTTCACGGCGAGGTGTGAGCTGCGACGAGCGGCGCAGTGCGGCTTCACGGTGAGTTGTGACGGGCGGCCAGCGGTGAGGGCGGCGAGCTGCGACGGGTGGCGAGCAGCGCAGCACGGCTTCACGGCGAGCTGCGACGGGCGGCGAGGCGTGGCTTCATAACGAGCTGCGACGGGCGGTGAGATGCGGCGAGCGGCACAGCTCGGCTTCACGGCGAGCTGAGACAGGCAGCGAGCTCCGGCGAGGGCGAGCTACGACGAGCGGCGAGCTGCAGCGCGGCTTCACGGCGAGCTGCGGCAAGCGGGGCAGCATGGCATCATGGCGAGCGGCGACATGCGGCAAACTGCGACGGGCGGCACGGCATCGAGGCGGCAGCGGCGGGCGGCGAGCCACGGCAACCAGCTGCGACAGCGGGCGGCGAGTAAGGGGGTGGCGGCAGGACAACCAGCGAACCCCTTGCTACGGCGGCGGTGTGACGGCCGGCAAGTCGGCCATTGCGAGCCACGAGCGGCGGAAGCAACCGGCGAGCCACGGCTGGCAGTGGGCATGCGTGGCCATTTCAATTTTTTTTAACCGGGCCCACTCAGGTTCCCTAGGAAACCATTTCGTAGGGAACATTTGTTTCCCTACGGTTTTCACTGTTAAACTGTAGGGCACTCTTAGTTTTCCTTCGACCTTTTCCCTAGGAATCTATCTGTAGGGTGTTTTCTAAGGAAAATATTTCCCTAGAATTTTTCAATCTTTCTCTAGGATTTTTGTTCCTAGGGAAATTGATTGATTCTAGTAGTGCAATGTAACTCGGACAACCTTCACTAAGACGGGTATAACTTTTGCATACGAATTTAAAATTGGATGTTTTTTTTCAAATTCTTAGAACAAAAATGCGCATCTGGATTATTATTATTACACTAAGTATACTTATTATTATAGTTAATGCATGTTTAGGCGTCTATGCTACGGCATTGGTTCAATGTGACTAAGGTATGCTTAGACCTAGCTTTTCTATCTGGGAGGATTAAGGGATTGTGGGATAATGTGGACATGGGTCCAAGTTATTCATCTTTATTGAATAATGGTATACCCCATGGTTTGTAGAGGTAGGCGACAGGTAGTGATAGTCCTATCCGTCCGTTGTAATCCTGCACGTTTGGGTACGACGTAGAGCCTGTTAAAGACAGTGGAGCTTGGCTTGCTAACCCAAGTTCGATGGCATCACCTTGATAGTACCTCGGTGCCTCTAGAGTTACGTTCTAAACTATGTATTGATTAGTTAGTATGTATACTCATGAGGTTAATATATGAAGTACATAAAGAACTTGACTTGTCTGTATGCCTGCTATGAATTTGTAATTAGAGTAGGATAGTCCAATGTGTGTGCCTACTATCCTTATCATATATGCTTACCTTTGTTTTAGACTTAGTTATTTCAATATGAGTAGGTTTGTCTTAAATTAGTCCTCCGAATAAATTTCATCCTGAATACGCCCATGCCTTGCTTTGGGATAAATACAATATCCCAAAATACTCCTGAGTGAAATGCTACAATATTAATTTTGTGCGCTTTCAGAAACCCTTTTGATTTTGTATAATTTTACCAAGGCTGATACTTATGTCATCCTAGTGATGATGTAATGAATGCCAACAACATCATAAGTGTTTGTGGGCAGTTCGCTTTGTTCCAAAGCATGTCCTCTATCGGAGCAACCGTGCCTTGCCTTCAACTATAGAAGTTTAAGTACTGAACATAATCTCATGAACTTTTTTTTATCACATCCAGGATATAACTTAGAGTTTTGCACCAATTTTTGAAACTATGCAAAGTCACCGTCATTATATGTGTCATTCCCCTCGGGATCAAGCACCATCTAGTCCATATCCTCAACAACATTGGCATAGTCATCACCGATAGATAAGATGTCAACATTCTGAGAAGCAGATCTTCAACATTGTCCCAAGAGGGCCCATGATCCTTACTGTCATCCATGATTACTTCATTTCATCAAGATTAAATCAATCTTCGCTATGCTATCCTAGATTTTGTAGTTCTATTTGAATCCATGCATGATCAAATATGAATGGAGGTGCATGGAATGTGGGAACTTCTTCTCATTGTGACAGTCACGACAAAGACAAAACATAGCTATCTTTTCTACTTCATATCCTTCTCCGTGACATCAACGAAAACTATTACACAATTATGGCAGTCATCACAAGTACGATGCTCAAGGTACATTTAATCATGGTTTAACATCTGTGGTTTCAAAACAAATAGCATGCCTTGCACAAATTCACGAATTGCTAAATTTTGGAACAACCCATATGCTACAGATCCATTAAGATTGATATGAAACTAAATACTTATGTGGAGTGGTGGTAGAAGCAAGCTTTCCTATCTACCCAACAGTAAATACCTAGATGTTGATGCATCGTGCGCAGAAATACCTGGCCAAATGGGTTGGGCCAAATGGGCCAGCACGAGGCCCAACAGTATTGGCCTGGCACGAGCACGGCCTAGCACAATGGGAAGCAGGGCTAGGCCGACCCAAAGCATGACACGGGCCGTGCCTGGGCCTAGGCGCAGGCCCGTTGGCACGGCATGGGCATCACCCATTTAAGGCGGCTCGACTAGGCACGATGCTTGGCCCGCATAGCCTATTAGACACGGCACGACACGACACGACCCGGTAGGACCGCGAGACTTTTATTTAAAATTTAACATTAAATACATGTAATTTGACCAGTTTATGTTTAAAATTTAATATTTTAATTATTATATAATTATTTTCTATAATTTTTTGGGGAATACAAAGTTTATTTTTCGACAGGGCTTGGGCCGGCACGGCACGACGCGACCCGTGTAAAAGTAGCTGGGCCGTGCCTGGGCCTAAGCTGACGGCCCGCGGGTCGGCACGGCACGGCCCGATTATTTAATGGGCCGTGCTAGGCAGCCTTGGAGAAGGCACAAGCCCGGGCCGGCCCGGCCTGACATAGCCCGTTGGCCACTTATATGCATAGATAAGCAAGATATTGAGGAGAAACAATGAGCTTGGGCAGGGAGGATGGGGTGGAGCTGAGGATCGGGCTTGGGGGGATGGGGGTCGTATGGGGTGGGAATTGAGGAACTCCCTCACCAAAGAGCTAGTTGATCTTGGGGTGGTGGTTGGGTGGGTGGGGGTTGAGAAATGGATCTTGCTAACGGACAACACCTGCTCGGGGATCAGAGCAGGTCTTCCTCACAAAAGAGTTCCGCGACCTGCAGGGGAGGCAGACACACTATGTCAGGAGGCAAACACACTATGTCCTAAATCAATGATGGGCCTTCAAAACCACATCTCTAACATTATTTCAATAATGACAGTTGGTTAAAACGTGTCTCTAATAGTGAATCAACAAGGATCAATGTTGGCGGTCATTAAACTCAATATTTACTGTCAATATTTTTGCATAAAATGAACAAGTTCAGCACCAAACTTAGTGACATGATTTATTTCTAAAATTTTCCATGAGTTTTGTTGATTATTCGTATGCAGAAATGAGTTGTCCATATTTTCTGGAATTTTGGAAGAGAAGAAGGGCCAAATTGCAAAATACTAGAAGATAAAAAAAAATTTCCATAGAGAAAAGACTAGAGATAGCCTGGTGGGCCAGTGGGCCAAAATAGAAGGTAAGCAGGGCCCACACCAGGTCGGTCGATTGACCTGGTGTTAGAGATTCTCACGGGCTCCCTCCGCATGTTGGCTCTCCCGTGTATTTCGAAATCTCTGCCGGTGGCTTGGCTCGCGAATCAAGTTTCTTATGCCGACCTAGTGTAGGCTGTAAATAAGACCCCTCTCCCTCGTTTCAAGACACACTTCAAGTTAGAATTAGAGCTCTATTGTCAAGTCTAGTATTAGATATAGTGTTAGAATTCAGGGAGAGAGTGTGAGGGACAAGGAGGAGACTTCCAAGTAGTCTAAGTCTTTCCGGAGTTGTACACTGGTGCTGTCCGAGTCATCAAGAGTGCAGTGTCGAGGTTGTCGACACTAACTCAACATTGTGTACACCTTCGGCGAATTTTTCTTCGACTTATTGAAAGTTGCCTAGAGCGGGGTGAATAGGCAACCTAAAATAATTCTTAAAATATCAAACTCAATGAACTGTTAGACCACCGGAGTCTCTGGTAATGTGCCGGATACGCCGGTCACCGGACTATTCTGTAACTTACCGAACACTCCGGTCAAACAGGCACTTGGACGAAATTTGAATCTAACCAAGTTTTAGCGAGTTCTAGCAAATTCCACTTGAATCAAAAGACTAAAATATATAGGAAGTAGATCTAAGTAATTAAACAAGCTAGAGACTAGTGAGCAAGTAGATCGAAGCAAATCTATGAATATGAACAACAAAAATAATATGAACTTGCAAGAATGAAAAGAGCACATTGAGACACAAGATTTTACTTCGAAGTTCGAGTCCACAAATGAACTCTACATCTCTGTTGAGAGGTTCACAAAGAACCGGATCTCACTCGATCCTTTCTCTCACTCAACCAACCACAAAGGTGAGGTTGAGTTCTCCACTAGCAAATCCCTTTCGGGAAGGGGTGAACAAACTTTTCGAGGCATCACCAAACAAGTTGGGAGCTCCCGGGCACGCCTAGCCGTCTAGGAGCAAAAGCTCCAAGAGTAAGAAACTCGAATCGAAGCTCGACGGTGCTGCAAATGCTCAATGGGAGTGAAAGCACTTCTCTCACAATCCCTAGCTCAAATCTTGCAAGCTTAGGCTTTGGAAGGGAATGGGAGAGTGTTTTTTAGCTCAAGGGTGTGTTGTTCAAGAGTGAGTCGCTTTCCCTCTTAAAAGGGGCTGAGGTAAAAACTCGGGCTCCAAAAAGTTGCCGTTGGTCCATATTCTAATTGACTGGACACTACGGCACTTTGCCGGACACTCCGGTCCACCGGAGTCTCTGGCAACCTGTCGGATACTCCGGTAATGCCTCTCGGGTTGGCATAGCCTGAGCCACCGGAGTCTCCGGCACTGTGCGTCTCTAGCACTGTGCCGGATACTCCGGTGAGCCCTTTCGGGCGGGCTGCTAGGCCATCGGAGTCTTCGGCGCTTTGCCGGACACTCCGGTGAGCCTTCTCAAGTAAAGCCAGTAAACTTTACCGGAGACTCTGGTAATGTGCCGGATACTCCGGTAAGGAGTCTTGAGTTAGGTCAAGATTTGAGCATTTTTGGTACTTGGAGACCTCAATTTGAGTCTTCCTTGATAGTACGGCATATCTAGACTCAAGAAATGATAAAATCTAGTATTCTTCTATGAGAAAAGGCTCCGTGACTTGATCCAAGAAAATTGGGGGTTTTCTTTTTCTTTCAATATTCTTTTTTTCTTTTTGAAACTTCCTGGCTATCAATGCACTTAACAAATGTCATTAGCTCGTTGAATGGTTCGTCATCATCCACCAAAACCCACTAGAGGGCCTAGATGCACTTTTAATCTTTCTCTTTTTGGTGATTGATGACAACCCATTCAAAGCTTAAAAAAAAGATATAATCAACGATTTTGGATGCTTTGACATAGGAAGCTCCCCCTAAATGTGTTCATGGACTTGAATTACTTATTTTGGCTTTAACATTCTAAAATGCACATATTTGAGAGAAAATGTGAGAGCTCCCCTTATATCAAGCATCTCGGGTGCAACAAGTGAGTGGACATAACAAGTGTAATGCATATGACAATAAATATCCACACAACAAGTAAAAGAAGATCAAAAAGAACATTTCACCATTACACCACCACATATCATAAGCAACATATCATTAGATAGCAACATAATAACCAAATCTCACAAATAGAGTACGAATAGAGTTATTACAAACCACAAATCACTTTACAAACCACAAATCACATAGTCTTATACTAACACTCACACAAGTCTTATATGTCCTTCATTACAATAATATAAGCCTGAAGATAAAGATAGATTTCTCCTCCCCCTTTAGCATCACATCACCAAAAAGGAGAAAAGAATGCAAAGTGAGAAGCTCAAGGTGTGGCATTGCTATCTTCATCACCTTCTTCTTCATCGCCTTCTCCTTCACTTTCTCCCTCGGCAGCTGCAACGTCCTCTTCACCTTCTTCCTCGCTTCGGCTCCAACCTCTTGCTCATGTTCTTGGACCAACCGTTGAGCATAGGCAAAAGGATCCCAAGGATTGTCAAAGATATGAGGAGGGAAATCTGAATACTCGCGGAAGAGATAAAGGTTGATGTTAAGATGAGAGGCAATCCGATCTTGTCTTGCCCCTAGAGTTTGGAGTTGCTCTCGGGTCTCGCGGCGATGCTCTCTAATCTCGGTAGCGTTGTGAGTACACACCCTAAAGACTGCCTTGAGAGCCTAAGCAATGAAGGACGAAGAAGACTTAAGGTACTTCTTGGAAGCACCGTGAGAAGGATGTGTCGAAGGCTCATGCGAAGAGGAATCACCTCTAGAAGATGGAGCTGCTGCCTGAGAAGTGGATCCAGTGGCCCGAATGCAATAAGGATTGTGCTTCATCTCACAGTAAAGTTGGCCGTTGAGCAAAGAGTGGATCATATACATGATGTAGGGAGCATAGCTGCAGCTCCGGATCGGTGTGGTAGAGGTGACAATGATTTCCTGAAAGATGAAATCAAAAACACTGAAACCCCCTCGAGTGGCATCTATGTCTTGTATCTAGTAGAGCAAGTTCTTTGCCATATGCATAACGCTCGAGGCATCTCTAGACCGAGGGCACATGGTGACACGAAACAAAGAGTTGAGATACTTGAAGAAGGGTGTCATCACGTGCACCTTCTCGAGATTGGCGGGCCCAAGCCTTTCATCATAGAGAAAGGCTATCTGCCCATCAAGAAGAACCGGCTCAGAATGAATCTTGTGCTTCCCTAAGTCCTCCTGACCAAAACTAAGATAAGCAGCAAACTGTGAGTAGGAGACTTGGTAGCTATTGCCCTCTAGTGCCCAGTGGAGAATTGGCTCATCTCCATCCCTGTCATTCCAGAGAGTAGTGTAGAACTGAGCAATTATCTCTTCACACCAATCTTGCTTAAGCGCCATGATGCCCTTGCAGCCCTTCCGCTCACAAGCCTCAATAATCTGATCAAATATAGGATCCTCAGTTGCACTCATGTAACTCCAGTCTATCCACTTCATAGGAGTTGTTCCGACCTTCTTATCCATAATCACAGACTTGTACCAATCTATGTGAAAGAGATTGTGAAACCTGTAATCAGGATAGCCAGACTGTCTCTCTATGGAATAAGGATTGGTGTACCTCTTGGAAATGAAGTCATGAGAATCCTTCGTGTAGTTGATAGGCTTCATGGGATGCTCAAAACATTTCTGATTTCCAAACTTAGGATCTGTCACTGTGTAGTGAACCTTGGTACTCAAGGGACGGGGAGCAAACTGATCATCAAAAGCAGTGCCTTGCCCACTAGCAACTCCCTTGCCATTGCTAGGACCTCCTCCGATACTCCTTCATGGCAAAGTGGTACCAGGAGCAACATCTCAAATGACAATGCCTTGCTCCTTCCTAGGTTGCTTCTTGGAACCCGCAACCTTTCGTTTGCGCTCGGGGTGATCCTCCTCATGCTCGCTCTCAATCTCCGGCTCATTTTGAGGTTGAGCTCTCCTTTCACGAACCATCTGTCAACAAGTGAGTAGAACAACCACTAAGATCAATGACAAGATAGGACAACGAGGTATGAAAGATTGTCCAAAATCACTGATGCACCGGTGTCTCCAGTAACATGCCGGATAGTCCGGTCACCGGAGTCTTCGGCAAACTGCCGGACACTCCGGTCCACCAAACCCTTCGGCAAGTTGTTGGACACTCCGGTCCCTCGTGTTCTTGGCAAGAATCGATGAGATCTCTCTAACCATCCGGGGCATTGCAACCAAACTTTCGGCATCACAAGGATACATCAAAAGAAGATGATTCACCGAAGGAAATCCCCTAGAATGGCCTACAGAGAGAGATCAGGAAAAGTTGGATTTTGAATGAAATACCTCGTTTGAGCCTCGATTCGACGGGGAAAACGATGGGGAATGCGTGAGGAAGCGTCAAGGAGTCTTGGGGATCAATTCCATGCGAGGACTCGGCCCGATCCGAAGGATTTGGAGTGGTGACGATTTTGGGGAGAGAGAGGGCATGGGTGGCTGTTGAAGGAAAATAGGAGATGAACGCTGATGAACGTTGTGAGACCCGTAGAGGTTTAAATACCTCCAGGCCACTAGACACTCCAGCAAAGTGCCGGAGTCTCCGGCCACCAGAGTACCCGGCACAATGCTGGAGTCTCTGGTAGGCCTTCTCGGGTTCAGCCATAGGAGCCGTCGGACACTCCGGCAAAGTGCCGGATAGTCCGGTGAGCCTTCTCTGGTTTTCGAAGAAAAAACTTTGGAATTTTGGATAGAACTTTGGAGATTTTGCAAGAATAGGCTAATATATATATACATATAGATGGACATATAAATACTTTGTTTTAAAGTGATCAGCAACAATTAACAATCAAAGCAATGATCACTTTACAACAAAGTTGGTCCTAGGACCAAGAACGATGAAATACTTTGGAAATCACTCAACATTTTCACAAGATCTTTTGTTTCACAAGCAAATAGAAAACAACAATCAGATGTGCATTACTTTAAGCCACATTTCGAGAATCAATGATATTAAGCTCACTCTTAAGCTCACAAAAATGCTTCTCATCTAGAGGCTTGGTGAAAGTATCGGCCAATTGGTCTTTTGTGGGTACATAGAATATCTCTATATCCTCTTTAGGGTATGATCTCTCAAGAGATGGTGCTGGATGTCTATGTGCTTTGTGCGGTTATAATCACAAGGATTATTAGCAATCTTGACGGCACTCTCATTGTCACATAGGAGAGGGACTTTGTTCTCAAAGTAACCAAAGCCCTTAAGGGTTTGCCTCATCCATAGCAATTGGGCGCAACAGCTACCCGCAGCTATGTACTCAGCTTCGGCGGTGGATAGGGCAACGGAGTTTTGTTTCTTAGAGGACCAAGAAACAAGAGATTTTCCCAAAAAATTGGCAAGTCTCCGATGTGCTCTTCCTATCTACTTTGCATCCGGCATAATCCCCATCGGAATATCCAATGAGATTAAAAGTGAAACCCTTTGGATACCAAAGCCCTAGGTTTGGTGTGTGAACTAAATATTTTAAGTTTCTATTAACGGCCCTTAAATGGTACTCCTTTGGAGCTGCTTGAAATCTTGTACACATGTACACACTAAGCATGATATCGGGTCTAGATGCACAAAGGTAAAGCAAGGATCCAATCATGGAGTGATATACCTTTTGATCCACCGCTTTTCCACCGAAGTCAAGATCAAGATGGTCATTTGTCCCCATGGGAGTCTTCATATGTTTAGCATTTGCCATCTTGAACTTCTTGAGAATGTCATAGGTGTATTTAGTTTGACATATAAACGTCCCTTCCTTGAGTTGTTTCACTTGAAAGCCGAGGAAAAACGTCAACTCTTCCATCATTGACATCTCAAATCTTTTCGTCATGACCTTACTAAACTCATCACAAAATGTTTTGTTAGTAGAACCAAATATTATGTCATCGATCATTATCAACTCTTCTTGTGAAGAGGGTGGAATCGGCTTTTATAATTGTAAAACCACTTTCAATGAGAAAGTCCGTGAGGCATTCATACCATGCTGTAGGAGCTTGCTTAAGCCCATAGAGCGCCTTATAGAGTTTATAAACGTGGTTAGGATACTCATCATCTTCAAAGCCTGATGATTGCTCCACGTACACTTCTTCTTTGATTGGCCCGTTGAGAAATGCACTTTTCACGTCTCTTTGATATAGCTTGAAGTCATAGTGAGTAGTGTAGGCAAGTAATATACGAATTGACTCAAGCCTAGCTACGGGGCAAAGGCTTCATCGAAATCCAAACTTTCAACTTGTGAATAACCTTTTGCCACATAATTTATATTATTAAAATTAATTAAATTTATCAAAATCATTGGTCAAAATTGTAGTCAACAAATCTAGAAATAAGCTTCTATTGGGACGGAGGGAGTATAATATCATAATATCTTATAGATTAAATATGATTTCTTGTGAAATCATGCACTAATTTTAAGAATCAATTCAAATTTGTTGTCAAAGTTTCTGAAAATTTATCTTTTTTTGGTGACATCCGAAAACTTTTTCGTTTCAAAATTCTTTCCTAGGCTAGGGGAGAACAGGATGGGAGGAGAGCAACCACACTCTATTGATGCGGAGGGTAATACCAAATAAAATTACTGGAGTACCATGCTGTTAAAGATTTGTAACACTAGCAATTAGTGGGGCAGGCGTTTCTTCTCTGTTCGTGTTGGCTTTTAATTTGGAGACAGCAGTTCTCTGTTTTGGAGTTAAAGAACTCTCTATTAGTGGGGCGGCAGTTTCTTCTCTTTTGGACACTTTTGGAGTGGCAGTTTCTTGCCATGTGGTGGCCAGCCACCATGAAATGTAATGATGATATTAACACATAGACGGTTAGATGGGGGCATACAACTCACGATCAAACGGTGTAAAACTCTTAGATGACGTGGCTGCATTTGAGTTCAGAGAACTATGAGTTAGTGACCCATGTTTAGATAGATATACAGAAGAGGCTGCTGCAATTTACTCTTGCTTTTGAGGGAACGGTTGTTGCTCCTAATTAGACGGATTTTCAGGTTCAGGGGAATGGCTGTGGCTCCTAAATAATACTTGCCTGCTTTTCAATAGAAACTGACCCTCAAAATGGTTGGTACTTTTTTATAAATAGTTTCATTCTGGTGTTTTCATTTTCTCAAGCAGTCAAGTACATAAAAAATCATCAAGCTTACAAGCCTCAACAATGGTTTCCAAACAACTCCTCGTCCTTGCATGCCTTTTTGTCATCCTTTATGGCACAGTGGCCAACATCAATGGTGCAAATATCATCGACCGGTGCTGGCGTCGCCAGGGCGATTGGGCTGCCAACCAGAAAAGGCTTGCCGTATGCTCAGTGGGCCTTGCTGGGAAGATGCGGCAGAACCGCGGCCCTGGGGTAACTCGCGTACACAGTCATGGACCCAGGCGACGATCCTGTGGAGCCACGGCCTGGCACGCTGCGGTACGGCGCCACGGTGCTTGCGGGCAAGATCTGGATCTCATTCTAGAGAAGCATGTAGATCAGGCTCGTGCAGCCGCTGTTTGTCAGAAGTTTCACCACCATTGACGGGTGCGGTGCTGATGTGCACATCGCTGGCGGCACTGGCATCATGCTCGACAAGGTGAACTACGTGATCATCCATGGGCTGCACAAGCAAGACTGCCGGGCGCAACCCGCGGGGCCAGTGGTCGTTCCTGGCGGTGCCTTGGAACTGAAGGCCGACGTGGATGGTGACGCCATCCGGCTGGTCACCAGCTCCAAGGTGTGGATCGATTATAACATGTTGTCTCGGTGCGAGGATGGACTCATCGACTTGACGGTCGGCTCCACGGATGCGACCATCTGTAACAATCTCTTCGAAAGCTCAAACACTGACTTCTAGCCAGTTTAAGCTACCAAGACTAAGAGTAGTAGGCAAAGATCATTCCTCTCAAGCCTCACAAGCTCTAGAAGTGTATGAATGCTCCCTATCACTCTTCTACTAGCACCAAAGATCTTCAATCTTTTTTTATGCTCTTTTGATGGTGTCCCTTCGCCGCTCACAAGTTTGCTCTAAATTCAGACCTCAGGTATGCGGCAAAACGTCTCTCTCCATGGTTTAAATAGGCTCTAAGCTCAGAAACAACCATTGAAACGTGATGTCATAAAGCTGACTATTTTATTCAATCACCGAACAGTCCGATGGGAGCAGATTGCTCTCATCGGACTGTCCGGTGACTTGTCTTCTCGCAGACCAGGAAACACCCTCTCTAGAATCCATTCCATGTGACACCAGACTGTACGGTGCATATCTTCACCAGACTGTCTGGTGACCTTCTCTTTCGGACTTTCAGAGACACCTCTTCTGGACTTCAGCTTCTGGCTCACCGAACTGTCCGGTCACTCCACCGCCGAAATGTGCGGTGAGTACACCACCGGACTGTCCAGTGACTTGTCTTCTCGCAGACCAGAGAAACACTCTCTTTGTAATTCATTCCATATGACACTAGACTATCCAGAGCATATCTTCACTAGACTGTCCGGTAACCTTCTCTTTCGAACTTTCAGAGACACCTCTTCTAGACTTCAGCTTCTAGCTCACCAGACTGTCCGGTCACTACACCACCGGAGTGTGCACTGACTTCTTCACCTCGATTCTAGAGAGCACATCTCTCTGGACTAGCTTAACTTCACTTCCTCTTCTATCTTCAACGCTTTCTGAGGTAACTAAAGAGCATTCACACTCTCTAACACTTGTATAACAAAAGACAAATGACTTGACCCCCTTTATAGTACCGGCGTTACTATAGACTCTGTAGCTTGTCTTTAGCCTTTGTCCTCCGACGCTCGGAACTCCTCTTCTAGAGATTATCCTTTGTCATCCATCGAAGAAACCCACCATGCTGTAGAGATTAGCGGGGTGGAACCTACAATCTCAACCATGACCTATGGTGTTCATTCAATTATCAAAATCAATACTTTTTAGGTGGTCATGAAACTTACAATCTCCTCATTTTTGGTGATTGATGACAACCATAGTACTCATAACCTAATTTCAAACAAGATGAAATAAGATAAAGAAAGAAGCACATCTCGAAGAAACACTGACCCCCTTACCTTGATGACTCCCCTTAGAAATTTGCATGAGTTCTCCTCCTTTGTCTTCCTTTGAAAACAATCTCTCTCTTGTTGTGAGGACTCTCTCTCCCCCTTTGTCATCTAATCATACAAAAAGATGGCATCGAGGAAGCAGGTAGAGAAGAGAGACGCTGGAAACACAGAGGTTAGTGCATGATAGATATAAACAGAAGCGTAACGCACTAGAGAACCTGCAAAACAATCACAACATAGGGAATCATACATAAAGAATCACAGGGTTTAGTCCAGAAACCAAGTGAATCTCAATGAGCTAAAAAGATCGAATAAAAAAACAAGCTCATCAAAATGTCAATGAAGAGCCAAGAAATCCGCCAAATAAAAACCAAAGCCTTAACTACCCATCCAGGGTCTCCCCCTAAACAGCTAGCCTCTCAAGCTATACAACCACATGGCACACTCCTGACATTCTAGACCTAAGGAGAAACTAATCCTCTGAAGGCATGGCTGGAGGGTCAGGTGCAGTGACTATAGGTGGCTGCTCCTCTGCTGCTGACTCGACTGCTAGTGCGGCTAACTCATCTCCCGGCTCCTCAGGGTCATCAAAGGCACTCAAGCTGGAGGACGATGCCGGGGAAGGCTCATTGCCATCAACTATAGCTGGCTGATCTGCACTGGTAAGGACCTGAGCTGCCTCCTCTATAGAATATCCAACCTCAACCAGGATAGCTGCATCAGACACACTGGGCTACTCAGCCGTGGTGGCTGTGGGCTCTGCCTCTGAAACCTCTGGCGGTGGCCCAGTCAGAACTAACTAAGCAGTCATAGCCTCGAAGGCAAGAACTCTGGGGGCAAGTGATCTCTAATGCCGACACTGAAACTCTGGGCTCAACTGAAACAAGTAGTGGCGACATAGAGAGCGACGAAACCGAAGAGAACTGAGATGAGGTAACTAGCACACTAACCCCTCCGGTAGTCGCTGCTGTATTGGCTGCTCCAAAAGGTACGAACGATGAAAGCAGAGCTGAGAGCAAGGTGCTGAAGCTGGGCTGCTGCTGCTGTAACTGTGCTATAAATGCTGGCACTGTGGAGTACTGAGGCTGAGCAGCTGTTGGCTGAAGCTGCGTGGGCAGGGGACCCAATAGCGTGGTTATCGAAAATGCAGGCAATGGTGGCATTTCGATCCTCTAGAGATAAGATGCAATCACGCCAAACTTGGTAGACATATATGATATGGCCGCTGTCGTCTCCAGCTGAGTACGCTGCGACCTCTTATGGAACTCCTTGTCCTGCTGTCTCCTCTCCTCTGCTAACTCCCTCTCAATCCTGAGCCTCTCCTCAATCTGGAGGCACTCGAGTCGGATCCTCTTGTCGATCTTGGCCCTCTCACGACAAATTCTCTCATCTGTTCCTGCCTATATCTCCTCTGCTCAGCCTGTTCTGCGTGAATAGCATCTAGTCGAGCAAGGTCAAAAGTGGCACGAGAGGTAGGAGTCTCGGCCTGACCTGGAGCCTCAGTGCTCCAAACCGTGGCTGTGATCCCTCGGGAGCCTCAGTCTCCAGCTGAAACTCATCAAGGGTTGTGGTCTCCTCTCCTTCAGGGGTACTCTGTGAAGCAGATACTCGAACAACCCTAGAGTCAGATGGCTCAGCTGGACTAAATGAGGTAGTGATCTCTCACAAGGCTGCATACTCCTCTTTAGTCATAACTCTAGCTCTCCTCTGTAACAGACATATGGAAGGGGCAAAAGGTAACTGACATGATCCAATCCTCTCATAGATGACATCCTCCATCTGAGCTAGCAACAAATCTGTCATATCAAATGCTTCATGCCTCAGCAGGTAACAGAGGAACCACTGATGTAGAATGATAACACGCTCTCTGTAGCCAGCTCTTGGGGCTATCGTCCCGCCCCGCAACCCTCTCAAGACACATGCCTCGTATTTCAACCTCAGAGGTGCCTAGAGTAATGCTCCCTACGCGGTAGCAGGTACGCGATACTTAGTCTCTCATTGCTCGACTCCATCCCTCCAAACAAACGATATGACGGCAAGAAATCTAGATGAGCTCGAGTGTGGATCTTGTGTCTCAAAAGATACAAACTCCAGAGCAGAAATGACATCAGATCTCTCAAAGTGATGTGGCTCCCCTCTATACATGAACCAAAGATAAGACCTATCGGGGGAGATCCACAGTGAGGCATAAAACTCAAGAACAACCATCTCACTAGACCTCAATGGCTGGGTGACCAACTCCGTCAAACCAGAAAGATATGCAACATGATCCTCCGTATCAGTCCCTGCTCCTCTACTCAATTCCTCGAAAGAACAATGGCGATGTGCAGCAAACACTGAGCTCTTGACCTTAGTGACAAGCTGATGTCGGAGAGCCTCGTAAATCTTCTGTTAAAGAACTGTCTAGCATCGGCATGTCGGTCAGTGGGGACCCATACAATGAAATCAACTCTCCTCTTGGCCTTCATGGTCGGGCCCTTGACCTTCAATAGGTCAATCTTCTCCTTAGCAATTCTGGCAATGGCCTGGCGAGCTCTCTCTGCTTTGGACGTGCAAACACTGTAGACCCTAATCCTCAGATGAGGGCACCTCTGTGACCTCTGCTGTGATGCTTTCTGGGTTGCATCTCCCTCCGTGGTTCTTGACTGCCTACTCGTAGGAGCTCTCCGCGCTGCACCTCTGCTACCAAGGAGGTGGTTACCACTCTATGTCGGGTCGACCTCTTCAGCTTTCCCTGGCTCTCAGCATCAGCTATTCTCAAAGCACCACTCATCCTGTGTGAAGGCACATCCACATCTGCTGCTGCCAGTGCTCTATCCCATTCGGGATCTCTTGTCCTCTACTTCTTCTCAAGCTCTACGGCATTGCCCTTCCCCTTCTCCTTAGCAGACGCTCTCTATCGGCTCATACTGTCAACTATCACAAAAAAACTGCTTTTGAAGCTCAACTGATCAGCTGACCACAAAAGATAGGATTAAGAGCTTGGCTCTTAACCCGTCCAAGAGAAATATGGACTACCGCTGAGAACACTAACTCTATCGTTGTCCGCTGTCCTAAACCACTGCCACAAACTGTCACCCACTGAAGAAGAGCCGAATACCGCCGAAGAGAACACCGAAAACACATCCGATTGCCTCTAGACCTAAAACCCAACAGAGGGTTTTGCGAGAACATGAAAGGCAACGGCTAAGAGGAACACGGTGAAGCAAGCACAAGCTAGGGTGGTGAGGACGATGTGCAAAGGGGCGGCGGAGCTCGGCGGTGGTGGCACGACGGCGAGCGATGGCGGCGCGGTGCACGGGTGAGCAGGTGCAAGGGCGGCACGGCTAGGGCGTACCAACTTGAGAAGGTGCGTGCTGCGAGGGCGACACTGGCGCGGCAGAGCAGAGGCGCGAAGTGCAGGGCGTCGCGGTGGAGGCCAGAGGTGGACAGGCGGCGCTCGGCGGAGGCGATGGCGACGGAGGCGATCGGCAGCAAGGTCGAAGAAAACGCACGAGTGGAATGAGAAGGAATACCCACATGCAGTTAGATTAAAACAAAGTCAACAGTCGAGATTGATTGAGGTTTAAGCGGATGGCTGAGATTCGTCGATCGAAGGGGTCACCGGACTGTCTGGTCCGTAGAGATGGTCCGGTGACTATAAAAGTCCGAACTGTCTAATGTCTATAGAATTCCAGATCTAGAGAAGCACCCACTTCATCTTTTAGTCACCGGACTATCCGGTGAACCCGCCGGATTATTCAGTGTCTATCCAATTCTGTGCAGTGGCTGATGTAACACTTCGTGTTTTTAAATGAAGAAGCAACGTTGTCCGAATTCGAATTCAAACCTTCCAAAAAGTGAAAGTTCAAAACACTTAAAAACAAGGGCTGTGAATTTTTGCGAACTCAAGTTTTGGACTAAAATTTCCCTAATGTGGCAGATTATAAGAAGATACTAAGGTTATGTTCAAAATAAAAGGTTCCAATCCAAATCCTGTTTCCTTAATGAGTAGTCTTCTTCTAAATTCTGTAAATTCAAAACCAGTTCGAAATTCTACTTGCTCCCAACATAAAAGTTGTTCATCCCAAATCTCTCTATCACATTGCCAAGTTTCAGAAATTTCAGAGCTCTAGAGGCACTCTTTTATGACCTCAAAAGATGGCTAAATAATCTGCCTTCAGCAGATTTCCCAAGTGTCCTTATAGTTAGTCAATTTCGAAATTCCATATCTTCTATCTCTTTGACAAAATCTTGTGCATGGGATCTATGTTGTAGATTCCATGTTGATGAGCAATTTTACCAAGTTTCGTTCCAATCGGAGTTCGGAGAGTATTTCTTTTATACCATAGAAAATGGGAGACGGCTCTATTTTTTAGAAGTTTCAGAAACTCTTAATCCTATTCGAAATTCAATATATTTCAATTCCTCATGAAACTGTCTGTGCATCTCAGTAGGATGGTAGAACACTGGGTCACGAGCATCTCCACCAAGTTTGTTCATATCAGAGCTTGGGAAATATTTCCTTAAGACCCCAAAATTTGGTTAATTGATCTACTTTTTAGCAGATTTTCCAAGTTTCATTATCATTTAATCTTTTTTGAATTTCAATATCTTTAATCCTACTTTGCAAGAACCTGTGCATGTTGGTTATCTTGTAGACCACAGGGTAAAGAAATGTTCTACCAAATTTCAACCCTTTTCGAGATCATTTGCTTATTTTATTTCTGTTCCCAAAATGCCTAAACATTAAGCCTGACATCTAGCAGATTTTCCAACTATTCATATCAATTAGCAAGTTTCGAAATTCCATATCTTCCTCGTTCTTTTGAAAAACCCTATGCACGTGTCGTTTATGTTGAGGAACATATGTCACAGACCCATCCTACCAACTTTTTTAAGTGAATCCGAGTTCATTTGCTGGTTCCGCTTTTGTCCCAAACTGCTTAACAGCTGGGCAAAGACTCATGTGGGGCCCACTGGTCACCCTCTACCGCCCCCTTCTTTCCATCAGAAGCCTCACGCTCCTATTAGGGTGTGTTTGGTTGAGCTATGAGCTGTGGAAAAGCAGCTGTGAGCTATAAGCTGTGAAAAAGCTGCTGTAAAATATGAGCTGTGAGAAAGCTAAAAGCCGTTTGGCTTAAAACAGCTGTGAAGTTGTGAAACTGTAAGACAAATATATATAAGTATAATATATATAATATATATTATAGTTTATAATTATTATATAATTATAATTATATTACATAACTATAATAATATATAATTGTAACATATATAGTATTATATATATATTATAATATACAATATAGATTATAACTATATAATTA
>BCLG01000645.1:41838-55599 GCA_001602295.1 Zoysia matrella | reverse complement strand
CCCCCCCCCCCCCCCCCCAATATCGACATTTGACAACCACCAAATCTAGACTGTATTGCTAAGGTCTAAGGCATTTTTAATTCATGTACATGGCCCAAACTATCAAATCTTCCCACTGAATTATAATTTAAAATTTTTGACAAATCAGGTGTGGTAGTCATTATGTTTGATTAAAGTTAAATCTTGAATACCTCATTGAGTACTTTAGGTATTATATCCCTAGTAACATGCATGCATCCATTGAATTGTTCTGGAAGGTCGTAGTTTGGCAGCCAACAATACTTTTAACTGGAGCATTTAGTTTATATATTGGTGATAAGTTAATTCGTTACAAATTCCATGATTTGTGCAAGCAAATTTGGTCTGATTCTAGCATTCTCTTGGCTCACGTTACTTGTTAGAAGCACTTCTAAAAAGTTGCTCCATAAACATCTAAGCGTGTCCTGAAGATCAAATCTACAAGATGTTTCAAAGGAACTTTAAAATGCCTCTTAACAATATTCTTGTCAACGTGAGAGGATAGTTTAATAATATTGAAATGTGTACCAAAAATTTCAAAATCACCATTGGGTCTGGAGAATTGCAAAATCACATGAAAAAGTTGTAGTGGTGCGTTCATCTCTTCGAAGGTGTTTCAAATTCCTTGATTTATCCCGTCATGCTTTAGTGAACTAAAGCAAAACTGATGATTTTATCAGTTATTATCTACAGATACAATCTTTTGAATGATGGGCTCTCACAAAAAATGTACACTAGTCAAGAATCAAGATCAACCAACTATAATATGGAGGGAAATTTTTTTTTAAAAAAGAGAGGATATATTAGATTGACTGGAATGTGAGTGTGATGACATATCAAACAAAAGAAACCTTATGATCATCAAATTCTTGAACTTTCAATGCATATCTTAATCTGCTATATATTATTTACCGTGAAATATAGTATCCACTAGATGTGGTACCGTATCACAAAATCAGGTGCATGTTGGTGTGTAAGTGTATTAGGTCCTATATATTATAAATTACTCTCTCTAATTTTAAATTATCAACTTTGGCTCGTAACTTTTTTAATAAATTAACTATTTAAAACTGTAGGAATTAACAGAGAGTATGTACTAGGTTGGGAGTCCAAAAATGCAGTATAGTCAAAATTTGTGTGCCTATTCCAGCAAAGTGTCAACCATAGCCCAGTGAAAATCCACTTTGAACTTACTAAATTCTCACAAATTTTTTTTATAGTAATCTCTTTATTTTAATTCTTTTTATGTGTACATTTTCTTGTTTCGGAGAAACATATAGACTGAGGAGGACGGCAGAGTATTGATCAAACCACAGAGTACCATGGCAACCGTTGGTCTGCCATTGCTTGGTCCCTCTTACGTTAAGAAAATGCTGTGAAGAATCAATGGAATGCAACCAAGCGCAGCTTGCATAGGGAGTGATGGGTTAAGAAGAAGAGCGGGCAAATGCCTTTGGCATTTGGCCACTGAGCGCTCTTGAAGAATACGTTCTCAAACTCGCCAGATGATGCCTCTACAGAGTTAGAATAACAACTGGGAAACACTTGTCATCATAACGAGGTCCAGATGTATTTGCTTGCACTGGTTGCATTGGTTGTATTCCAGTCAAGTCTGTGGGGTTTGTGTACATCGTCATCTCTGGTGGATTGTAGCAAGCTTCCAAGTCATGACTTTATGATAGACCAGACCACCATGTATCACCAGTGGTGGTGGCACTGCTGCTACTGACATGTTGCCGACTTCATTCATGTATGACATCTCAACCATGTGTTGGTTGTAGTTATGTGTCTCCATGATGATGGTGTTCAGAAAAGTTTGCACCTCATGACGATGACAAGAGTCGTCCAGTTGTTGTTCTGACTCTGTAGAGGCTTCATCAAGTCTGCGACCATACTCTTCAAGAGCAATCAGTTGGCCGAATGCCAAAGGTGTCTGTCCGCTCATCTTCTTAACCCATCGCTCTCAACACAGGCTGCACTTGGTTGCACTTCAGTGATTCTTCACAGCATTTTCTGAATGTGAGGCAGAAATAGCAACAAAGGACCAATGGTTTCCATGGTACTTGTGCGCTTTGATCAAAGCTCTATCCTTCTCCTCAGTTCATACATTCCTTTGCAACAAATAAACGTACACATAATCAGAATAAAATTAAAGAGATTACTATGAAAAAAAGATTTAGTAACCTCAACGTGGACTGTCACTGGGGCATGGTTGATACTATTTGTCATGGTAAATAATATATAGGGGATCAAAGAACGTGGTGTTCCTTGGTGAAGGGATATGGTGCCGTTCAGGAAAGGATTTCAAGTCGTTTACCTAAAAGTTCTATCAGAAAGGACATATAGCATATAATTGCTTAAAATAGTCCCTCAACTAGTCATGGTTACTAAAACAGCAGGCACTTAATGATCTGTACTATATAGACTTGCTCCCTCTGTTTTTAAATTGTTGTTGTTAAGAGAATGCCTTTGGTGTATTTTGAACTAAAATTATTTTACTAACAAAAACATTTGAAAACAGAGAGTATATATAGCTGAAACAGATAAGGATAACTAATTATGCAAAAAAAACTAGTTTTGCCATACCCTGAGTTGCTATCGGCAATATAGGAATATGTCAGTATGGTATAGATCGTTAGTTAGTGGATGCAATTTCAATGTCCATAAATAGTAGGGAGACTATATTAAGTAATTATATGCCCTTTCTGAGAAAGAATTTGTAATTGCCACGATATCCCTTCGCCAAATGTACACCATGTTCTTCTGACTATTATATATCTTTTACAGGACATGTAGTCTCCTCTAGATGTTGTACGTACGGTATCACACATTAGGTGTACAATCCCTCTCGCTTGACAGTTGCTATATTAGGCTGGGTTTGTGAAGGGGGGGGGTGCTTTTTCTTGCTTTTGCATTTTTAAAATATGTAAAGCGAGTCATGCGCACCTAAAAGGGGTTAGACCAAAATCCGCAAAAGTGCTTCCCCCCACCCACCCTGCGGTTTGTAATATATGTGGAAAAGCTCGCTCCACATTGCTTCTTCGCATTTTCTACCCTTCGCCTCCTTCCTCCCACTGCTGCTTAGAACCGATCCCCCTCCATGCCGGTGCTGCCTGGATCATCCTTCCGTGATGCCGTCGCCTCGAGTTCTTCTACACATCAGCGCGTCCTCGAGCTCCCCTGCCCGACGGCATCGTCACCATTACCCAGGTCTGCCCCATCCCATCCGCATCCATCTCACTCCTTCCCTCAACGCCGCCGGGCTGGCACCCGCATCCACCACCTTCCCCCAACACCAGTAGCGCTCCCTGCTCCTCCAAAAGCAAGACAGGCAAACTGATCCCTTTGCTTCTCTACCCAAAAATGACATTAAAATGTTCAATGTTTATGCCGGAGGTGTTAGTTTCGAGTTGTACTTATGCAAAGAAGACCCTATTTTGTTTTGTTTCTAAAGAAGTCCTCCCACCCACCTTCTTGTCATCATCCCCTCCAACTGATCTCAATCAAACAGGAAAAGAGGACAATAAGCTATCTCAGAGAGTTCCTCCACCGACACAGCTGATACCATCTCCCCACACCATTGTTTTGAGATCCATATCTTGCCACTAGTAAGTTCTACCAATAAACACTACTCCTGTATGTATGATCACTACTGATGAACCCATTCTGCCTCACCTTTATCTAGCCCTCCCTTTTCCCTGGATTGCAAAGAGGGCGAAGCTACCAGATTTGATTGTCCTCCTCCCCTCCCTGTGATGTGGAGTCATGTGGCGGCAACCAAGCGCAAGGATCTGATTTGGTGAGCGATTTGGCCAGGGACCTTCCATGGTGGCTAGCACTATCATAATTGCTGGTAAGTCTCTACATATGGCTCCTCTTTTTAATTTTGTATACCTCATCGAATAAACTAGCTAATGATGGTAGGCTTCCATAGCACCAAACTACAATAGACAAGTCAAAATGTATCCCCATTCACCACAGGAAACTCCTGATATATATGATTTCTCATATTCATTCCCCTTAGCTGTCTCCGCATAGAAATATATTATGGGCAAATTGTCATGCTATGATTCTTCATCTCACCTAACACGACTAGTTGTAAATTTTAGAAAAAATTTGGTGGATGTGATTTGATCCAATCTGCTTGTGTGTAAATAAGTTACTTGTCTTATTGCGATGAAATTATGCATATTCAAAAATCACTGCATGAATATAGCGGCCCTCTCCAGGAATATCGACATTTGACAACCACCAAATCTAGACTGTATTGGTACGGTATAAGGCATTTTTAATTCGTGTACATCATGTCCAAAACTATCAGATCTTCCCATTGAATTGTAATTTTAAATTTTGACAAATCAGGTGTGGTAGCCATTATATGTGATTAAAAGTTAAATCTTGAATACCTCATTGAGTATTTTAAGTAATATATCTCTAGTAACGTGCATGCATCCATGGGATTCTTCTGGAAGGTCGTAATTTGGCAGCCACCACTACCTTTAACTGGAGCATTTAGTTTATATATTTGTGATAAGTTACTTTGTTTCCAAATTTCATGGTTTGTGCAAGCAACTTTGGTGTGATTTTAATATTCTGTTGGCTCACATTAGTTGCCTTATATTAGAAGCACCTCTAAAAGTTGCTCCATAAACATCTAAGTGTGTCCTGAAGATTATTTTTGCAAGATGCTTCAAAGGAACTTTAAAATGCCTCTTAAAAAAATTCTCGTCAACCTGAGAGGATTGTTTAATAATATTGAAACGTGTACCAAAAATTTCAAAATCACCATTGGGTCTGGAGAATTCCAAAATCACATGAAAAAGTTGTAGTGGTGCATTCATCTCTTTAAAGGTGTTTCAAATTCCTTGATCTATCCCATCATGCTGTAGTGACCTCGAGCAAAACTGATGATTTTATCAGTTATTATATACAGATACATCCTTTTAAATGATGGGCTCACACAAAAATGTACACTAGTCAAGAATCAAGATCAACCAACTATAACATGGAGGGGAAATTGAAAAAAAAATGGGAGAGAATATATTAGGTTGACTGGAATGTGATTGTGATGACATATCAAACAAAAGAAACCTTATGATCATCAAATTCTTGAATTTTCCACGCATGCATATCTTCATCTGCTATATATTACTTACAGTGAAATATAGTATCCACTCGATGTGGTACCGTATCAGAAAATCAGGTGAATGTTGTGTGTCACAATATGTGCGCATATTCCAGCAAAGTATCAACCGTAGCCCACTGAATGTCCACTTTGAAGTTACTAACTTCTCCCAAATTTTTTTTTATAGTAATCTCTTTATTTTAATTCTTGTTATGTGTACATTTGCTTGTTGCGGAGAAACATCTAAACTGAGGATGATGACAGAGTTTTGATCAAAGCGCAAAAGTACCATGACAACCGTTGGTCTAACATTGCTTGGTCCCTCTTACCTTCAGAAGATGCTGTAGAGAATCGCTGGAATGCAACGAAGCGCAGCTTGCATAGGGAGCGAGTTAAGAAGAAGAGCGGGCAGACGCCTTTGGCATTTGGCCAACTGAGCTCTTGAAAAGTACGTTCTCCGACTGGATGATACCTCTACAGAGCTAGGATAACAACTGGAAAACCTTTGTTATCATAATGAGGTCCAGATGTATTTGCTTGCACTGGTTGCATTGGTTGTATCCCAATCAAGTCTGTGGGGTTTGTGTACATCACCATCTCTGGTGGATTGTAGCAAGCTTCTGGAGTCATGACATTGGGATAGACCAGACCACCATGTGTCACCTGTGGTGGTGGCACTGCTGCTATTGATATGTTGTTGACTTCATTCATGTACAACATCTCAACCGTGTGTTGGTTCTAGTTATGTGTCTCCATGATGATGGGGTTCCGAAAAGTTTGCACCTCAAGATGATGACAGGGGTCGTCCAGTTGTTGTTCTTACTCTGTAGAGGCTTCATCCAGTCTGCGAACATACTCTTCAAGAGCAATCAGTTGGCCAAATGCCAAAGGTGCCTGTCCTCTCCTCTTCTTAACACATCGCTCTCAACACAGGCTGCACTTGGTTGCACCTCAGTGATTCTTCACAGCATTTTCTGAATGTGAGAGGGACCTAACAACGAAGGACCAATGGTTGCCATGGTACTTGTGTGCTTTGATCAAAGCTCTATCCTCCTCCGCAGTTCATATATTCCTTTGCAACAAATAAATGTACACGCAATCAGAATAAAATTAAAGAGATTACTATGAAAAATAATCACGAAGATTTAGTAACCTCAAAGTGGACTGTCACTGGGGCATGGTTGATACTATTTGTCATGGTAAACAATATATAGGGGATCAAAGAACGTGGTATTCCTTGGTGAAGGGATATGGTGCCGTTCAGGAATGGATTTCAAGTCGTTTACAAAAAAGTTCTATCAGGAAGGACATATAGCATATAATTGCTTAAAATAGTCCCTCAACTAATCTTGGTTATTAAAACAGCAGGCACTTAATGATCTGTACTACATAGACTTGCTCCCTCTGTTCTTAAATTGTTGTTCTTACGAGAATGCCTTTGGTGTATTTTGAACTAAAATTATTTTACTAACAAAAACATTTGAAAACAGAGAGTACATATAGCAGAAACAGATAAGGATATCTAATTATGCAAAAAAAAACTAGTTTTGCCATACCCTGAGCTGCTATCGGCAATATAGGAATATGTCAGTATGGTATAGATCGTTAGTTAGTGGATGCAATTTCAATGTCCATAAATAGTAGGGAGACTATATTAAGTAATTATATGCCCTTTCGGAGAAAGAATTTATAATTGCCACCATATCCCTTCGCCAAATGTACACCATGTTCTTCTGACTATTATATATCTTTTACAGGACATGTAGTCTCCTCTAGATGTTGTACGTACGGTATCACACATTAGGGGCACAATCCCTCTCGCTTGACAGTTGCTATATTAGGCTGCGTTTGTGAAGGGGGTGCTTTTTCTTGCTTTTGCATTTTCAAAATATGTAAAGTGAGTCATGCGCACCTAAAAGGGGTTAGACCAAAATCCGCAAAAGTGCTTCCCCCTACCCACCCTGCGGATTGTAATATATGCGGAAAAGCTCGCTCCACATTGCTTCTGCGCATTTTCTACCCTTCGCCTCCTTCCTCCCACTGCTGCTTAGACCCGATCCCCTTCCATGCCGGTGCTGCCTGGATCTACCATCCGTGATGCCGTCGCCTTGAGTTCTTCTACACATCAGCGTGTCCACGAGCTCCCCTGCCCGACGGCATCGTCACCATTCCCCAGGTCTGCCCCATCCCATCCGCATCCATCTCGCTCCTTCCCTCAACGCCGCCGGACAGGAACCCGCATCCACCTCCTTCCCTCAACACCAGTAGTGCTCCCTGCTCCTCCAAAAGCGAGACAGACAAAACGATCCCTTTGTTTCTCTACCCAAAAATGACATTAAAATGTTCAATGTTTATGCCGGAGGCGTTAGTTTCGAGTTGTACTTATGCAAAGAAGACCCTATTTTGTTTTGTTTCTAAAGAAATCCTCCCACCCACCTTCTTGTCATCATCCCCTCCAACTGATCTCAATCAAACAGGAAAAGAGGACAATAAGCTATCTCAGAGAATTCCTCCACCGATACAGCTGATACCATCTCCCCACACCCCTGTTTTGAGATCCATATCTTGGCACTAGTAAGTTGTAACATCCCAGATTTTTCAATTAATCGAAGTGCCAAATTATCCCGAAATTTATTCCGTGCGATTTCAAAATTTCCCTTTTAATTTTTCTGGCACCAGAAAATTTTGGCCCGTCGGTTTTTTTTTTTGGCTGAAATTAATTTTTCCTCCAACCCTTAAATTAACCCCTCCTATAGATACCCCCTTCCTTCTTATCCCCTTCTCCGGTCCCCATTTCCCTTCCCTCTTCCAAAAAATTCCAGAGAGCAACCGTCGTCGTCGCTGCGTCGCGCCTCGGTCTTCGACCGCCTGCGCAGCCTCTGATTCCCATGCGCCGACTCCGCCTCCACGCGTCGCCCGCCGCACCGCGTCCCACGCCAACCCTTCCCCGCGTCGTCCGCATCTTCGCTAGCCAACCGCCTGCGTCACGCGTCACCGTCTCCACTCGAGTTTTCCCTCGCCTCTCCGCGCCATTCCCGAGCGGTGCTCCGTCTCCGCGTTGAAGCGCGCAACGCCGTCCCGGTCGCGTCTCCACCGTTGCCGCGCCGTCCACGCGTCGCCCGAGCCGTCAGTGCCCGAGCCAATTCCAGCGCGTGGCTGTCACCGTCACTGATCTCCAGTGCGCGGCTCCAGTTTTCTGTCTCCGTTTTCCAATGCGATTTCTGGTCTCCGATCTCCGTTTTCCAGCGTGACTGGTCTCCGATTCCAGTTCTCTGGTGAGGAAATCCTCTCTCTCAAATTCCTTTTTCCTCTCAGATGGATTAATGAATTAGTTGCTAATCAATTTGCAGTTAATTGATTTGCGGTTAGTCTAGTTCCTCGTGATCTAAATCTTCTAAGATTTTTTAGGAACTCTGTTTGGTCTCAGAAGATTCTCAAAATTGCTCCATTAAATTTGTCTCGTTGAGGGTGTCGTGTAAAATTTTTCAGAAAACATTTTGCGCACGTTTAGCCTAGTAATTTAAACTTAGATTTAATTACCGAATTTAATTGTCGTATACCTAGTGTCTAACTGCTGTTCGTATCGTGTTTAACTTGTGATCCCGAGGAGGAGTACCGCAAGCCCGCTCAGTTCGACGACCTGGTTCCGACTACGATCTCGAGTTACCAGGCAAACCACGTACTTTGATCACTTTTGTACCCAGTATTTTAAACTGCTTGTTTTGTTTGCAACCTTAATTTGCATGCTAACTGTTTTAAAATATGCTAGCAACATTCCTAAGTTATGCCTATTTATTGTTTCACAAGCCCTAAGATTGCTTTAAAATAATTATTTTATTTTTATGCTTAGCCATGCTTAGTCGTATTTATTTTTATCTCACACCTATCACTATAAAAATAGAATTTGTGTTAAATGATTTTGAACAGTGATTCAAATGTGTGAGTTTTGCGAATAACTATACATAACTATTTAGCGCGGGCAGGATAGAGTATGAGGAGCTGAGGGACTTTTGTAAAGTCACTATAGGCGTACCTGTGTCGGGTACAACGGGATGATCCGGGCTGAGATCTTTCCGTGAGACTTGTTAATTGTTGGCATTGAGGTTGGAAAGAGTGTCTACCCCGAGAATTAAGGACCGAGTCCTTCGATTCTTGTACGCTCAATTGACAACCATGCACGCCAAATTACCCTGTATGAGCAGTGGCTTGATCTTAAAGCTTGTCGAGACTGGATGCTTACTCGTGGGTTGGCGGTGTTGTGTTAGTGCAGTGTAGAGCTACGACTCCTCACATGAGATCGAGATACCCCACTTGATCAGTGGTAGGCTCTTCACAGCTCCAAGACTCGATTGCGTAGCCACTTGGGATCCCTATCCTGGAGGACGGATGACGCCAGTTAAAGCTTGTGGACGGGTCTTGTGTGTTCGTCGAGACTACGATGGTAGTTACTGATGACACTTCTCGTGGGTCCAGTGCATAAACTCTGCAGAGTTACAATGCGCATTAGCATGTCCTTTTTGAAAGGACACCCCCTGAGTTGTACTCCTCGTTGAGTAGTTTTGTTTTCTTCCTCCTCTTCTATTTTAAAATATTTTGGACTCCAGCCTTTGAGCTGTGGCCGGGTGTGGAGGTTACACCGGCATTTAAAATGAACCCTCGTTCGGGATAACAGAGATCCCTACGAGGCAAGATAATAAAATTTGACAGTTTTAAAATTAAACTTTCTTGCATCTTCAAAGTAAAATAAAATGTTTTAAACTTGCATTTAGCACTTGAGCCAGCCTTTACCCTTAAAACCATTTGCATCCATACATTGTTGATAGGCAGTACGCGGTTTGCTAAGTATTCGTACTCGCGGCTTTTTAATTTGTTATTTTCAGAGGGTACTCTCAGCTTCGACTTCGACTACGTCTCCGACGGACCGTGAAGTCAGCTCCTATACTCAAGCTTGTCTGTGTGGAGGAGGTTCGTTGCCGCTGCCATAATGATGCTTCCGTTGCTGCATTCTACGGATTTCTCGATAGTGATCTTTCTGCTCTAAGATGTTTTCGGCCTGCATGCCGATGGACCCCTTTGGAGGATTATATTCTAATAAATTTGCTTTGACTTGCTATTTTCTATTCTCTTTTCTTGTTTAATACTTTTGTTATGGTTTCTTGATTGATTGCTTTTGATGTTGTGCTTGCCAACCTCCTGGAATTGGCAAGGTCACGAAAAATCGGGACTTATCGAAAGGTAAGAAAACCCTGGTCGTTACATAAGTTCCACCAATAAATACCATTACTGTATCTATGAGCACTACATACTGATGAACCCATTCTACCTCCCGTCTATCTAGCCCTCCCTTTCCCCTTGATTGCAAAGAGGGCGAAGCAATGCAAGTGTAAGCACCAGATCTGATTGTCCCCCTCCCCTTCTTGTGATGTGGAGAGTCACGTGGCCGCAACCAAGTGCAAGGATCTGATTTGGTGAGCAATGTGGCCAGGGACCTTCCATGGTGGCTAGCACTATCATAATTGCTGGTAAGTCTCTACATATGGCTCCTCTTTTTAATTTTGTATACCTCATCGAATAAACTAGCTAGTGATGGTAGGCTTCCATAGCTCCAAACTACAATATACAAGTCAAAATGTATCCCCATTCACCACAGGAAACTCCAGATATATATGATTTCTCATATTCATTCCCCTTGGCTGTCTCCGCACAGAAATATATTATGGGCAAATTGTCATGTTATGATTCTTCATCTCACCTAACACGATTAATTGTAAATTTTAGAAAAAATTTGGTGGGTGTGATTTGATCCAATTTGCTTGTGTGTAAATAAGTTACTTGTCTTATTGCGGTGAAATTATGCATATTCAGAAATCACTGCATGAATATAGTGGCCCCCCCCTGCGGGAATATCGACATTTGACAACCACAAAATCTAGACTGTAAAGGTATAAGGAATTTTTAATTTGTGTACATCATGTCCAAAACTATCACATCTTCCCATTGAATTGTAATTTTAATTTTTTGACAAATCAGGTGTGGTAGTCATTATATGTGATTGAAAGTTAAATCTTGAATACCTCATTGGGTATTTTAGGTATTATATCTCTAGTAACGTGCATGCATCCATGGGATTCTTCAGGAAGGTCGTAGTATTGCAGCCACCACTACTTTTAACTGGAGCATTTAGTTTATATATTTGTGATAAGTTACTTTATTTACAAATTTCATGGTTTGTGCAAGCAACTTTGGTGTGATTTTAATATTCTGTTGGCTCACATTAGTTGCCTTATATTAGAAGCACCTCTAAAAGTTGCTCCATAAACATCTAAGCGTGTCCTGAAGATTATATTTGCAAGATGCTTCAAAGGAACTGTAAAATGCCTCTTAACAATATTCTCGTCAACCTGAGAGAATTGTTTAATAATATTGAAATGTGTACCAAAAATTTCAAAATCACCATTGGGTCTGGAGAATTCCAAAATCACATGAAAAAGTTGTAGTGGTGCATTCATTTCTTTGAAGGTGTTTAAAATTCCTCGATCTATCCCATCATGCTTGAGTGACCTCGTGCAATACTGATGATTTTATCAGTTATTATCTACAGATACATTCTTTTGAATGATGGGCTCACACAAAAACGTACACTAGTCAAGAATCAAGATCAACGAACTATAACATGGGGGGGGGGGGAATGAAAAAAATGGGAGAGAATATATTAGGTTGACTGGATTGTGATTGTGATGACATATCAAACAAAAGAAACCTTATGATCATCTAATACTTCAATTTTCCACGCATATCTTCATCTGCTATATTACTTACAGTGAAATATTGTATCCACTAGATGTGGTGCCGTATCACAAAATCAAGTGAATGTTGGTGTGTAAATATACTAGGTTGGGAGTTCAAAAATGCAGTGTAGTCACAATATGTGCACATATTCCAGCAAAGCATCAAGCGTAGCCAACTGAATGTCCACTTTGAAGTTACTAACTTCTCCCAAAAAAATTTTATAGTAATCTCTTTATTTTAATTCTTGTTATTTGTACATTTGCTTGTTGCGGAGAAACATATGAACTGAGGATGACGAACAGAGTTTTGATCAAAGCGGAAAAGTACCATGGCAACCGTTGGTCTGCCATTGCTTGGTCTCTCTTACCTTCAGAAGATGCTGTAGAGAATTGCTGGAATGCAACGAAGCGCAGCTTGCATAGGGAGCGGTGGGTTAAGAAGGAGAGCAGGCAGACGCCTTTGGCATTTGGCCAACTGAGCTTTTGAAAAGTACGTTCTCAAACTGGATGATACCTCTACAGAGCTAGGATAACAACTAGGAAACCTTTGTCATCATATTGAGGTCCAGATGTATTTGCTTGCACTGGTTGCATTGGTTGTATCCCAATCAAGTCTGTGGGGTTTGTGTACATCGCCATCTCTGGTGGATTGTAGCAAGCTTCCGGAGTCATGACTTTGGGATAGACCAGACCACCATGTGTCACCTGTGGTGGTGGCACTGCTGCTATTGATATGTTTTTGACTTCATTCATGTACAACATCTCAACCGTGTGTTGGTTCTAATTATGTGTCTCCATGATGATGGTGTTCAGAAACATTTGCACCTCATGATGATGACAAGGGTTGCCCAGTTGTTGTTCTGATTCTGTAGAGGCTTCATCCAGTCTGCGAACATAATCTTCAAGAGCAGTCCGTTGGTCGAATGCCAAAGGTGTCTGTCCGCTCTTCTTAACCCATCGTTCCCTACACAGGCTTCACTTGGTTGCACTTCAGTTATTCTTCACAGCTTTTTCTGAACGTGAGAGGGACCTAGCAATGACGGGACAATGGTTGCCGGTAGCAGTGCGCTTCGATAAAAGCTCTATCCGCTCCTCAGTTCATATATATTCCTCTGCAACAAATAAATACACATAATCAGTATAAAAATAAAGATATTACAATGAAAAACAATCATGAAGATTTAGTAACTTCAAAGTGGACTGTGACTGGGGCACGGTCTCATAATTTTTTGACTCACAACCTAGTGCATGCTCTCAGCTACTCCCTCCAGTTTTAAATAGTTGATGTTTATTACTAAAAAATACAAGCCAAAGTTGTTAACTTAAACTAGAGGGAGTAGTTTGTGATATATAAGGATTACGATACCTACACACTGGCATGCACCTAAGGTGTCATACGGTACCACATCTAATGATACTATGTGTCATGGTAAAAAATATACGGGGGATGAACGGACGAGGTGTTCTTTTGGTGAAGGTATATGGTGCTGTTCAAGAAAGGATTCCATGTCGTTTAAAAAAAGTTCTAACAGAAAGGACATATAGCATGTAATTGCTCCCTCAACTAATCATGGACATTGAAATTGCAGGCACTGAATGATCTGTACTGTACAGACTTACTCCCTCTGTTCTTAAATTGTCGTTGTTACGAGAATGCCTTTGGTGTATTTTGAACTGAAATTATTTTACTAACAACAGCAATTTGAAAACAGAGGGCATATATAGCCAGAAACAGATAAGGATAACTAAGCAAAAAAAAAACTAGAGTTATCATACCCTAAGCTGCTATCTGCTACATTAGTGTGCTACAGATCGTTACTTAGTACCTGC
>BCLG01000645.1:22052-41833 GCA_001602295.1 Zoysia matrella | reverse complement strand
TTGTAATAACCACGATATCATTTCTTGAACATACACCATATCCCTTCGCCAAAGGTACACCCATGTACCTTTGACTATTATACATATTTTTTTACTGGACATGTATTCTCCTCTAGATGTTGTACATTATCACACATTAGGTGCACATCGATATGCAGGTGTCTTAGGATGACATATATATTACAATTAATTGAGGGCATGTATTAAATTGTGACTGCAAAAATGGGGTGCAGTCTAGTCAGAGAGATTGTTTGGATTTAACTGTAACCCACGGTGCCATATCTTGCTTGCCCACACAAGCCCACATGATGGCAGTGATTTCGTGGCCCGCTTATTGGCAACAAAATGAAATAGGGTGATGTAGCTGCACGTAAGCAGGCCAAATACGAATGTGCACTCCAGCAAAGTGTCAACCATACCTAGTGAAAGACTTTGAAGTTACTAATTCTTCGTGGAAATCACTTATAATTCAATCTATTTCTCTCAGTCACATTCCTAGAATTGAATTAACTGGAATTAAATCAATCAGAAAGCAATTCATTCTAAATATTCAGCTTCCATTGGATTGGAGGAAATTTTTTTATTTCCTATGTTTTCCCTGGGAAAATTGAACTTATTCCTATGAAATTCCTATACTATTCATATCAAAATCATGCGTTCCAAATGAGCCCTTCATGTTTGGCAACTGTTGGTGTTTCTTACATCGTAATGAGGATGACATATGTACTAGGCATGCTAAAATCAAACTAAGTTTGGAATAGATTTGAAAAGCGCGTGGAATTACTATTGTAGCATTTCACTCAGGAGTATTCTAGGATATCGTAATTATCTCAAATGAAGGCATGGGCAGTATTCAGGGATAGAATTTACTCCAAGGACTAATTCAAGGCAACATTACTTATATTGAAATAACTAAGTGCAAACAAGTGGTAAGCATATATGAAATAGAATAGTGGATACACACCGACTACTACTTCACTCTATACTAATTACAATTTAGTGGCGGGCATATGGATAGGTCAAATTCCTTATGTACTTCCTAAATTAGTCTCATGAGTATACACATTATCTAGTCAAACATGGTTTAGGACTTAACTTCTACCGGGTGATGCCTTATGATTTGGGTTAACTAGCCAAAGTGCACCGTCTTTAATAGGCTCTACGTCATACTCAAACATGAAGAATTAAATTGGACGGAGAGGCTTGTCACCACCTGCCGCCTACCTCTACATGCCTTTGATTACATGCATATTCAACAATGGTGAATAACCACCATGTCCATATTATACAACTATACCTTAACCCTCCTAGGCAGCAGAGCTAGGACTAAGGCATACTAAAAAAGTATATTGAACTGATGTCGTAGCATATATATATGTTTAAACATGTATTGACTAATATAATAAGTAGACTCTACTTACTATAATCATACCTAGGTCTATTGACAAATACATCAAACAAGAATAACTTGCCCAAAAAATTAATACTACTATACTAAGGGAGACATAATAAGAGAAAAAGTATATCTTTATTCATGATCAAAGTCAACATAAAAAGAAAAAATACATGAGAAAAAAATACTCACGAACTCCTCCAAGATGACTTGGGAACTAAGGAGAGACTCCTCCAGCCTAATGCCACTCTAACAATGGAGACCTAATTGAATATTAGAGGAAAATCTAAATTTGTGGTGTGTCTCTAAGTGAGGGAGAGGGGTCCTATTTGTAGGCTTCAGTAAGGTGGGGGAGATAACTTGATTCGCGCTCCAAGCCACCATCAAGGTCTTTAAAAAGCGCGGGAGAGCCGCGCGTGGAGGTCGCCCAGAAAAAGTGCCAACGGCCGGTCAACCGACCAGGGGTCCACCGACCTGATAGTTGGGTTGACCCGGCAATAGTTGGGTCGACCCAACAATTGGGCCTCCCGAGCCCATCTTCAGGTGAGTTCCCCTCTGGTGAGTCTTGTGCTGGATTCTTTCGTAGATTTTTAGAATATTCATTCTATCTCCGCGGTTTGAGTCCGTGTCGTATGGCGCCGTTGGATTTAGTGGCTTGTTGACTTTCGTCATGTTGGGTCATGACAAGTACAAGTGGAACTGTACTATTTGAAATAAAATGCATGCAAGAAATGCTAAGTCTTTGTTTAGTTTCAAGGTTCATTGTTGGTAACACTTCTCACAATAGTAGCCATCCATCATGAGCGAGATTATCCAAGCGGAGATCTCATCTTCGTTGCCAATGATATTGATAGAGTAAGGATATAATCCTAGGCACTTTTGGTTATGTTTGTTGACAAGGTTCCGGCTTAGGATATCCTTTTCAATTTGTCTTCCTCTAGTAAGCCGCTTAAAAGCATCTATCACGGCCTCTCTCTCCTCTTTGAGCTTCGTGTATTCTTTCAAAATAGTAGGCTTAAGAGTACTGCTCTTCTTAGAGAGAGTTAGATTACAAGAAGTAGAAGCTTCATTAGAATGCTTAGCAGAGTTAAGGAGAGAGTCAAGGTCAAGAGCTTCATGGGTGAGGACCAATACCTTATGCTTCACACTTAGCTCTATGTGCTTCTCTTTGAGAGACTCATAGGATTTGCGTAGAGCACCATGAGATTGCTTTAGGGCATTGAGCTCACCCTCAAGCTCTCAAACTCGGTATACCACTACTTCATGCTCCTTGGTCATCACGTCGATCTTCTTATTCTTCTTGATGATGGTCTTGTTGGCTTTCTCAAGAATGTAGAATAGATCATCATAGCTCAGTGCATCATCATCATCATAGTCCTTCTCATCTTCTTGAAGATCATCATTTTCGTCCATGTAGCCCTCACAACTTTGGGCCATCAAGCATAGAGGTGGTGGTGGTAGCTCATTGGTAGAGCTTGTCATAGCGATACCCACAAGCTCTTCATCTTCGCTTGAAGAGGAGTCCGAATCATCATCATTGGTGAGCCACTCACCAACAATATAAACTTTGTGCAGGGACTTCCTCCTTTCCTTGTCCTTGCTCTTCTCCTTGACGAAGAACTTCCTCTTCAACTTTCTCTTTGGCTTTTGTTCTTTATCATCACTCTTGCTTGAAGCTTGCATCTTATTCTCCTTCTTTGACCTGAGACACTCCTTCGCAAAATGGCCTTTCTTCCCACAATTGAAACTGCCGGAGTTTCGCTTTGAGGATGAGGATCTTTCTGTTGACACTCAAAATTTGTAAGTATCAGACTATCTGGCATGATGCCGGAGTCTCCGACAGACCCCCTTCTGGAGTCGGGATTTTAGTACCCTGGAGTGCCCGGTACAGGGCAGGAGGGTTCAACAGACCCCCTTCTAGAATCACCCGAGATTCATTGGAATGTCCAACCAAGGACTAGAGTGTCCGGTGATCGCCAAAATGTCTGAGAGACCTCTCTCTGGAATCGGCCTAGAACCACCGGAGTGTCCGGCCTGGTATCGAAATGTCTGGTGGCCCCACTTCTAAAATTGGTCCAGAGTGTCCGAGAGCACCCCTTTTGGAAACAGCTTAGAGCCGACTAGAGCATCCGGCCAGTGACCGGAGTGTCTGGCGCTAGAGTCTCCGGCACTTGACCGAAGTGTCCGAGGATTCTGTTTTTTGGCAAGTTTAACAGGAAATTAGGACTAATTTGTTTTCTAATCAAGGAGATCCGTGGCTCCACGGGGTAAGACCACCCCACCTCTATATAAAAAGGCCTGAGGCCGATTTAGAGGGTATCCCAATCGATCCTATCATTTGCCCTTACATCTTTACATCTCCAAACCCTAATCCCCTCTCTCGACTCCGTTTTCTGTTCTTCCTTCATCTTGGCGACGTTTGAAGGCGATCCAGCTGGCCTCATCAAGCCCGAATCAACCCTAAGAAGGTCTTGCTCTGACGGGGGTCCCTCTCGAGCTTGACTTGCTAGGTGCTGCAGCTCACCCGGTGTCGAGGCGACACCGGCGTTTCCGCATACGGACATGCGCGCGTTGCGTTGACTGGGATCTATTTCGGTGTCAACACACTTTTTGACGACTTCGCTGGGGACGAGAGATTCGAGTTGCACAAACCGAATCGTCGTTCTCACACCATGTCCTCCGAGATCTCACCGGCAAACATTGTCATACCATCTTTGGAGGCGTTACCCAAAGAGGCTCGCAAGGCGTTCCTAAAGCGCCAGAAGGCCTCCAAGGAGGCGCGCAAGGCACGAGAAGATTGGGAGCTTCAAAAGTACGTGGCATGGTTCAAGAAGGATCGTAAAGGGATGGTCTCTCAAGTGAAAAAAGCCGTTCTTCCGCCCGTCTCTAATGACGTAGCTGTGGGTGCTGTCAATGTGAGAACATATCCGCACCCTCTTGTTACTTTTGAAGATCTTTCATATTACTTTGCTCACATGAAAAAGATCTTAGCTAATGACATGCAGCATATGATTCAAGACAACTTGTCAAAATCATTGAAAAACATTGGTGTTGCAACATCTACTACTGATGTTGCACATGTAGGACCATCTAGTAGCGCATCGGCTCCCCATGCATCTAGCGTAGAACAACCGTTATATGGCATGCCATTGAATTCATTTAGTGGGCAAACTAGTTTCTCACCTCATGTTCAAACTAATGCTTTGATAGTTTCTCCCACTAGCATAGAACCCATTACTAGCACCCCCAATCCGGCTAGTAGCCGATTGAACAAATTGGCTAATTTTGTTCCTCTATACCATAGCGTCGAGTATAGCACACCACTTATCCCACCTAGCTGTACGGGTATTTCGCATGGCCCTATGCTTAATGAACCATGTAATGCCATGAAGATGAGCGTGACCACTCACCACAAGGCACACATCGTAGAACTGCCCATCACTAACATAGGAGTGTATGGCTTTCATTAAGGAAGATTTGATCAAGCAATTTCTTGAAATGCTAGGGTGGATATCAAAGGGAGAGACCAGATCTACCAAAAATCATACCCCACATACTTTGTTAAATTTAATGGTGAGGATAGTAAGACCACTTGAGAACACGTTAGCCAATACATTGCTCAATTAGGAGAGGTGAGTTCTAGTGATGCATTGAAAGCGCGATTGTTCTCTTTATCACTAACCGAAACCCCCTTCTCATGGTTTTCATCGTTCTCCCCGGGTTCCATTTACACGTGGGAGTCAACGTAGGTTTCACGATCATTTTTATTTCGGGGATAATGAGTTAAAATTGTCACATTTAACATCGATTAGGCAAGGAAAAGATGAACCCGTTGTCGATTTCGTCCATAGATTTAGAGACATCAAGAACCAATGTATTAATTTGACAATTTCGAAAAAGGATTTTGCTGATTTAGCTTTTAGTGGTTTGTGGTCTCACCTTAAGGGAAAGTTGGAGGGACACGATTTCTAACTCTTCTCACCTCCAACAAAAAGCTTCAGCCCAAGAAAGCCGAAGCAAAGAGGTGAAACGCGATTATAAGACCCGTCGCAACGTGCAAGTCATAGAATACAATTTGGATAGCTCCAATGATGATTCCAATGCTGCCGAGTTTGTTTGGCCATCTAAGGCCAAATTATTTGCACGCGATTCTCTCAAACCGGTTCATAATAATTGGAAAGATGATGTTAAATACACTTTGATGTAGCTAAGTGGAATAAAATAACATATGAATTGCACAAAGGTGGATATGTTAAGATTACGTATACTTTGCCTCTGACAGATGAATTAATTGTAAGGCATATTGTAAGTGGCACAATTATTATTCTAATGCCACTAATGATTACAATGTTTTTCGTCGACATGTCCAATCGCCCCTCATTGAGGGATGATTAAGTCCTAAGGAGATGAAGATTGACAGGCACCCTTCTCTGTCAACACTCTAGAGCTCGTCCCCAAGGTGTAGATTCGGCCTCATCAAGCCGATACAATAGAGGGGAAGAATGTGATCATAGAGGAGGAGAGGCCTACTCCTTTGAGTAATGAAGGTACTTCTAGGAAGGTGATGCTAGAGAAGTCTCCTAATAGTTAAGAGTCCATCAAAGTCACTATCCAAGACTCAAGACCCGAGGGTAAGTTTCACATCCCAAGATGATAAAGCCAAATAAACCTGAGGTGGGCAAGTGAAAAGTGAACCAAGGCAAAGCCGTGGACATATGAGGCCTAAAAGCACCTTCGACCGTCTTATGGCTAAGTACAAAAATCAAAAGACCAATTTAAATAATCGGTCTGTAAAGTGAACAAGATCACCACCAAAAGGAGGTAGTCCGCTTAGGAAAGAGATGAGACAAGCGGTGGACATTCGCGGGCCTCCTCTTCATGGGCTCGGTATGCCACCTCCATGGTTCCCGTCTATGCCTTGCCCACCATTCTCAGTGTGGTGCCCATGTATGGGACCATGTATGCTCGTTCCACCGATGCTGTACCCACCATTTCATCCGGGATAGAATGCCACAAGAGGAGATGTGTTCAAGAGGCTCTCCGGCACCATTCACGATCGGTTTGGAACTCAACCGATCCATGCAAGAGATGGCTTCACAGCTACTTCTAAGCAAGAATGGCGCGTCAAGCAAGGTAACGAACCTGCCCCCTCAACCTTTGTACATCAAGAAAATGCATCTGGAGATGTCATTAAGGTCGGCACAACCGATGTTAAAATCTGGAGAGTTTTCAAGGGACCGATCACGTTGAATGATCTAGTCAAAAAAGCTTCTCATGATCACGAGGCTAGCAGTAGTAAAAGCTCCTCTAAGTACACACAGCCGAGGTGATGTCCGCCTGGCTTGACTCACACGCAAAAGAGGAAGCTACAAAGGTTACGCCTTCGTGAGATCTGGGAGGAGGCTAAAAAGAAGAGGGATGAAGTGTTTAATGAGATCAAGTCAATGGTCACTCAAGCTAAGCAATGGAGAACTGAAGAACTAAAAGCTCCTACTTCAACAACACCGGAGGTCGTGGTGGCAACTCCGGATGCACTGGGAGAGAGCTCTACGGTGCTTCCACCTGAGGGGGATGTGGACATGTTCGAGTTCGATGATGAAGTCCTCCTAGACTACGAGCCTATACCGCCTCGAGAAGGTATGAAAATCAACACCATTTGGTTATCTCTTTTCGATTATATATTCTCTTGTAGAAAAGAAGAGGTTATGGTATAATTCAATTTTGAGCCGAAGAGTGCTATTTTAGAAAAAGACCGAGAAATCGGATAACCATTTGAACTCTCTATGTGAAAGGTCATATTAATGGTACATCAATTTCTTGCATGCTTGTAGATAGCAGCGCTATTGTCAATCTAATGCAATATTTTTTGTTTAAGAAGCTAGTTAAGGCCGTTGACGAGCTCATTCGGACTAACATAACTTTAAATAGTATAGCAGGAGGAGATCCTATTGAGGCTAAAGAGGTCGCTTCTATGCACCTCACCGTTAGGAGCAAAATCATAGCTACCGCTTTTTTTGTCGTCGATGTGCGAGATAGCTATAGTTTGATCTTAGGGCGTGATTAAATTCACGCTAATAAGTGTGTTTCTTCTATATTGCATCAATTGTTTATACAATAGGTTGGTGATGATGTAGAGGTTGTTTATGTAGATATATCGGCTTGTGTTGCTGTGGCTGATTCATGTTTCTTGTCATATGATATTGTTAAATGCTTGACTGGGTTAGACTTGACTGGTTATGATTTTTTTAGTGTGGCTCGGAATGGTTTTGTGCGTGTCAATGTAAAGCCGATGGAAAATCGGCTTAACCATATAATGCGATTAAATGGAATTCAACTTAGATAAGTTGTAAAAGAGAGTAGAGCACTGTTGGTCTAGTAAGAACGATATGTGTGAGGCCATAAAAAAAATAGAAAATCTGAATAAATTAGAACAAAGGTTTACGTCGACCAATACTTTGGAGGACATTAATCTTAATGATGATAGTAGTCCAAGATCGATTATTATAAATGCTAATTTAAAAGTCGATTATAAAGTGAAATTAATTGAGTTATAAAAAAAATATGTGAACTATTTTGTATAGTGTTATAATAAAATGAGCCTAGCCTGCACGAACATTGCCCTCTAGCGGCGGCTAGGATGAAGAGCGGATGGCAGAGGTGAGCAGCGCGGAGGCGTCCATCACCTTTTAGATGCCGCTGATGGGCAGGCCGTGACTTCAAACGTGCGGACGGGAGTGGTGCGGCCTGGGAGAAGGAAGGCGGCTGGAGGTGCATGAGGCCGGAGCGGCACAGGGCGCCGGCAGGAATGGTTGGGGTTGCGGTGCTGCTTCTTGGGCCAGGAGGCGGAGAAGGTGGCGTAGAGATCGGCAGCGTGGCAGTGGAGCTGGGAGAGAACAGCTTCATTGTGCTTGATGTTCACCAGCCATGGGCGCTCGTACTCCGTCAGGTCCTCGGAGGTCTCTGCCATTTGGGATAGGGAGAACCTGGATCTTGGGCGACGAGCTTAAAATGCAATGATTTTGAGGAGTGACGGCTTGAGCCGCAGCAGTAGAGGAAGGTCGTGCGTGGATTCTTTTAATTTCGTAAAAATTACTGCCACGTCCATATAAATTTACAGATTACTGCTATTTTCAGCAACTGCCATTGTAGGAGTACACTTGGCGAAATGATGGCTAAAAAATTGTGAACTTTCAATATAATTAAATGAACAGCTAATATTAATTTCAAATATTGTAACAAAACTCATAAATAAAAATAACTATAGAAAGTTGCTACAAAGAAAATAGCTTATTTGATTAGATTCGTTACGGTTGAATAAGCTCATCAAAATTAAGAGAATACGTTCATCTCCTCATCTCTTACTTTCTGTATGCTCTATACTTTTTTATTCCCTCTTAAGTTTTTTGTCTAATTTCTCAAATATGTTATTGCATTTAGAATTAGGTCGCTTTTGGAATAGAGGAAGGCTGAAAGGGAAAAATAGAGGTCCTATTTGGAACGAAGGAATAAAAAATAGGAATAAGTAAACTCACAGGAACAATGAAAACACAAGAATTAAAAAAAATTGAAAACCACATGAAGTGAATTGAAAATCTTTGGATGTTTGGGATACAGGAATAGAAACATAGGAACATTAACTTAATTCTACTAAGTAAAATATATTAGTGTGCTGATTAATCAATTGCTGCATTATTATAACATTTTTCTAAATTAATCTTCTTGCAACGTGGGACCCATGGGCCTTGCTTAATCCCACGAACAACATACTTACCCTTGTTCATCTGTTCCCTCTCATTTCTAGTCAACAAGTAAAAGCGATCAGCAAGGATGATGTTTATATGATAATGAAGGTGTGTTTCCGCGGCCTTCATGAAGGAAGCAAATCCAAGAGCAACAAGTGAATGCTCTGGTTTCTCTATTTTATGGAGGAAATGTACCTTTTCCAGTGGAATGAGGAGATATGTTTCTCCATTCTAAACAGCAAATTACTTTACTTTCCTCTGGAACACAATTCCTTTATTTATCCTATGAATTTTCTTCATTCCAAATAACGTCGAATTCGTTTTCAATGTAGGAACGTCTATTTGACCTCCAGAGCAAAGGGAATGATTCGCGTGGGAAGCAGAATCAACAGACAGATGCAGGGGACAGGAGCTGCAGCCATGTCGACTCTGTTTCTGACTCAGTGACACTACCTTATCCGAGTTGGTGAAGTGGTGACGCCTGATGATGGCAAGGCTTACGCGGATTGATCATATGATCCGTGAATGTTCTATAAATAATGATAATATTGCTTCTAAAAATTTATTTAGTTGCACTAGTATTTTTTATCTTATAATTTTATTCTTACATTCTACTACTAAACAACATTAATTTCTCGTTCATCTGTTTTCAATACATGTATTTTTACCACTTTCTCAATTCATATATGCATAAAATTCAAATTACTACAAAGTGCACATAACCTCTAAACTAATTTTTTGTTTAGTTCATCCTCAAAACTTTACCATTACCTTAATTTACCCCATTATAATTTATCTTTTTTTTTCTCCAAATATAAACCTAAACTTAAGCTAAAATTTTAAAAGATGATTACACATATTTTAAAAATACATCATAAGTTTTTATAGTTATATTAGTATAAAAGATATTTAACAATAAATTAATTCTTATGATACAAAAATATGTGAAAAAAATGAGGCAAAATGTTATGATGTTTTCTATCATCTTGTCAAATTTATGTTTAAGATTATACTTGTGTCGTCAAATTGTAGTAAAGGTATGAATTGAACAAAATGTCAAAGTTGTGAGGATAAACTAAAAATATTAATTTAGTGAGTTATTTGGACTTAGATATACTTAAAGGTAGTAATTTAAACTTTATTCTGCATATATTTTCTTTATTCATGCATTTCTTTGTTACTCTATTTTTCATTCCTCCATTCAGATGGGGTCTTAGTTTTTTTTAGTTGTTAGTAATGGCCAACGATGGTGAGATTATTCGTTTAGGATTAGTTTTCAGACTTCTCGCTCATCTCGCACGTTCAAGAAAGAAGTTTTTTAAGGCAAAAAAATCCTATCTTTGTTTCGTAATAATTAAATCTAGATTTGATTAAACATATCTTTCACTAATATTTTTATATATACTTAATCAACATCAATGATTAAAATTATATATTATGAAAATATTTTTTTATAATAAATGTAAAATTAAAAATGTTACATTAGCAAAATTAATTGAATATATAGAAATTCTTAATTAAAAATTGGAACTCAAAGTAAAGAAATCCAATGCAATGGATATTTCCTTTTCACTTTTCGGGTTGTATAGGAAATCCTCCAAAACTTCGTTACAAGTCCTGAGCAGAATTGTAATCGGCGTATGGAGCTGAATTTCATCCGCGTAGGGCTCAAAATATCAGAGCCGGTCTCTCGAAGCAAATACGGTGGAATTCGTGTCAGAGGTATCGATGACTTGAGGCTAAGGTTTTACAAACTATGAACCGGTTAGTTTTAACAGTGCAAAAAAGTAGCCGGTTAACTAGAGAAATCAGACTGTTTACTTTTTTACTACAGTGTAAATTTCAATTTTTAACAAAAATCAAGCATTCAATGAAATCAAACTGGTTCAATTTCACCAGTTTTTAGAAAACCCAAACAGTTTTCACTGGATTTTCAAACCACATCTGATACTCCCTCTATTTGTTAACTATTGTCGTTGTTATTTTAATATCAACTTTAATTATTTATCTTATTTAAAAAATAAATTCAAATATGTTAAATTATAAAGTGTGATTTAAATAATTTTAATGATAAAATAAATTATAATAATTATATGACATTTATTAAATTTTTAAATAAAACAAATAATCCAATTTAATATTAAAAATTAACAACTACACTGTTCCCCACGCGCTCCGCTTTCCCGCCACCGTTTCGCCCCGCGCCGCAAAACTTCCCGCCACCCGAACCGCCTCTGAGAAAACAACTCGTGACCGTGCCCTCGCTGCACGCGCCCCTGCATTCCCGTGCCGGGCCCCTTCGCCCACCACCGCTGCCTTCCCCCGGAAGCTTCCAGTCCATCCGTGCGTCGACATGACGGCGCAGCCGGATGCCGGGCTCACGGACTACGAGCGCCGTCGCGAGGAGAACATCCGCCGGAACGATGCCATCCTCGCCTCCCTCCGCCGGGAGGCCGCCGAGCTCTCCGCCTCCTTCCGCGCCCCGTCGCCGAAGCGGCCCAGGAGGCAACAGCCGCAGCCCCGCTCGACGAGCACCGTCGTTCTCCGCCGCTCCCTTCGCACCCGAGGCCTTCCCCCCAGCGACGCGTCCTCCGCCGGCACGTCCTTCTCCCCCGCCACGCCGCCGTCCCCTCCGAAGCCCCGGACCCGGACCACGCGGTTCTCCTCCTCGCTCGCCGCCTCCCTGCGCGCTTCCGCCGCCGCCGCCGCTGCCGGTGACGCCTCCTCGCCGACGGTGGAGGACGGGTTCGACGCCGGGAGGGAGCTGGTGCTACGGCCCACAGACGTGAGGCGGGTAGTGCCGGAGAGGATTCTCTCGGTGCGGATCCTGCCGCTGGCCGACCGGACTGTGGTGGCCGCCGGGAACAAGATCGGGCACATCGGGTTATGGGACGTGGACGGCGTCGTGGAGGATGAGGAAGATGGCGATGGTGCCGATGGGGTGTTCGAGTATTTTCCCCACAGGGGGCCCGTACCAGCGATTGTGGCGCATCCCGCCGAGCCAAGGAAGGTGATGCGTTTCTTCGCAGTTTTTCACTTGTGTTTCATTTGTGAACGGCTATAATGCAACATAATTTCTCGTAAATCAATTACATAGCAATTTAATTGAAGGATAAGAATTTGGTGGGCTACATCTTTTTTCTGGTTACCTTTTTTTTCTTGAAAACGCAGGAGTGTTTCCTGGTTACTCAAGATAACATTTGATTTGAAGCATTCTTGAAGATGTAGATGATGAGATTAAATCTTTCTTATTGGTATTTTAATTCTTGTGATGCGAACTGTAATGAATATCAATGTAATCTCATTGTTTGAACCGATGTTGTGAATGGGTGATAGTCCTAGTAGAAGTGACATCTTTTGTGCTATTTAACTTCTTATATTAGGCCATCTTTGATTACCTGAAGTGATCAGGTGGCTACTGAACAATATATTTCATCACCTTCAATCAAAATCTGATTCAGGGTGTCTATAAAGGTGCGAAATAGTGGTCTACAACCTGCAGTGCTTCAATGGGCTTTTAAAATGTTGTTCTCTGCCTCATGATAGTTCAGTAAACCATTTTAGCAAGTCATTACAGTAAACCATTTTAGCATGTCATTATCTTACAGCAGTTCTCTTGTCATGTTGCTACCCTTTTTTTTGTAAGGAATCAACCTGTGTAGCAAGTGTTTATGTGGGGCTGTGCGGAGGTGGGGTGATGTGGAGTGGGGGAGGGTACGTTGGGCAAACAATATTGGAATGCTTGTAGCCATTTAGATTGTAATTTTTATCAAGTTGTTTGGGGCTCTGATGTTTGAGTATGGCTTGCAGATATACAGTTGCAGTTACGATGGTGAAATTTGTCTTATGGATGTTGAGAAGGAGACCTTTGATATTGTCCAAAGATGTGATTTTCCTATTATCTCGCTTTGCCAAGCACCAAATAATCCCAGCTGGTTATACTTCGGTGAGGGAAATGGTGAATTGAAACTTTTTGATGAGAGGATGGGTAAGGTGACAACAACATGGAATGTACATGACAACAGAATCAACTCAATCGATTGTCATCCAGAGAACACAAATATGTTCGCAACAAGTTCAACAGATCGAACTGCTTGTTTGTGGGATCTGAGACACATGAAGAAGAAGGATCCAGAGAGCTTGAAAGTTTTTGAACACAGTAAAACTGTTCAGTCAGCATATTTCTCACCTAGTGGTGGCATGGTTGCAACGACTAGGTGCTTTCTTTTTTATCTTTAGTAGCCATTTTCTGTTCTTCTCTAGTTTGCTATAGTTATGATTATCTGATTTATTTGGTTCTGATTGATCTTTTTTTGCGCCTGCAGCCTAGATGACACTGTCCGCATTTTTAATGTGGATAACTTTGATGTTTCCTGTATTCTGAAGCATAATAACCAGACAGGCAGATGGCTGTCTACGTTCAAGTATGGCGAGCACTTGTCAATTTGTTCTCCAATTTCTATGAATATTTTGCTGTTATTTTCACTCAACATACTAAGTTCATGCTTGCAGGGCGGTCTGGGGCTGGAATAACACTGACCTGTTCATTGGAAACATGAAAAGAGCAATAGATGTTATCTCAATTGATTGTGGTGAAAGCAGTCTTTCAGCTTCCTACAGGGCATGCCTTGAAAGTGAATACATGACGGCCATCCCATGCCGATTTTCCTTGCATCCCTACAAGATTGGCCATCTTGCTTGTGCAAGCTCTGGTGGTAAGGTGTTTCTCTGGACAAGAGCATGATTGCATGAAGCAACAAGGTTTAAGTGGCTGGCACAAATTAATGCTTTTAGGCTGTTGGGATGTTGCCGCTTTGTGCAAGTTGGAAGTTGGAAACATGGTTTTAACTAAATGCTTGATTTGTGTAATAACTTGACATCGTATTAGCAGCCTGTGTTGCAAACTTGAAGTGCTTTTGTTGGAAATGATATTTTCATGTAGTTTATAAGTTTGGTTTACGGCAACTGGTAAGTGGCGATGCAGTGTGGTTTATAATATGGTTGTTTAAACTGGCATGATTTTCTGGCCGACACTGATCACGGATTTTCTGGCAAACTTGAGTGGAATCAGTATTAAATTAAGAAAATAATAGTATCGGGAAGTTGTTTCGTTCAATTCCGAGAAGAAAAAGGAGTTCGTTTTGATTGTTTTGATTTCAGAAGAAAAACAGAATTTGTTTAGATTGTATGGGGGAAAAGAAAGATGATTTAGGATCGGAAACTGATGCCGTTAAAAAATCAACGCTACAAAGCAGATTAGATAAGAGGTTAACAAAATTCAGTTTTCAATGCTAACAATTGGGGATGTAGAGGTTTTTGTGGGGCTCAAATAGGAGAGATCCTAGTTATAAGAGGTGTTTGGGGGGCTCCTATCCTAGTTATAAGAGGTGTTTGGAGAGATATTTCATCCATCGAATTTGTTTGAAGGAGTAATTCTAGGTGCATTTTTGGTGTGTACGTAGTTTAATTTATCTTTGTTAAGAATATTTTATCGTGTGTATGTAGAAAAGAAAAAATGTGTTTTTTAAAGAGTAGAGATAATCTTCACGGAAAACATCTTTGGGCAGTATGAGTGGCTTAGGATCACATTTACTATTATTTTTAATTGTCAATACTAGTGATGGTAATTAAATCAGGGATGCAATGAACAAGAAAACTTGAGTGGAATCAGTATTTATACAGCTAAAAGCTTGTATTCCCGTGTGCCTGAGAAGGTTGTATCGATTTCCTGCAAACATAACAAGAAGCCAGCATCAGAAAGGTAACAAAGGTATGCACTCGGCCCTGAGTACAACACTATATACCTGGTATCGCTTCAATGAATTTGTAATAGCAACAGGTCATCTCTACATAGCTGGCAAATGCCTGCGTTAAGAAGGATGCCTCTGACACCATAAATTTCAGAAGATTATTGTTGATTGATTGACGAGCTATTGCTTCCAAAATCTCAGTTGCCTATGGGTACCTAAAGTGTTGACATTTCAGGCCAATCTGATAGCTATTATGCTACAACCCTAAAAAAAGAAAGGCATATTTTGATGTCATGAGTAAGCAATCTGAAAAAAAACATGGATACACAGAAAGAAAAAAAAAAACAATCTCAGTTCCCGCCACCCGAACCGCCTTTGGTTTTTGAGGAAACAACTCGTGACCGTGCCCTCGCTGCACGCGCCCCTGCATTCCCCTGCCTGCCGGGCCCCTTCGCCTACCGCTGCCTTCCCCCGGAAGCTTCCAGTCCATCCGTGCGTCGACATGACGGCGCAGCCGGATGCTGGGCTCACGGACTACGAGCGCCGTCGCGAGGATAACATCCGCCGGAACGATGCCATCCTCGCCTCCCTCCAGCCGCGAGGCTGCCGAGCTCTCCGCCTCCTTCCGCGCCCCGTCGCCGAAGCGGTCCAGGAGGCAACAGCCGCAGCCCTTGACGAGCACAGTCGTCCGCCGCTCCTCCGCACCCGCGGCCTTCCCCACAGCGATGCCTCCTCCGCCGTCGCGTCCTCCTCCCCAGCCACGCCGCCGTCCCCTTCGAAGCCCCGGACCCGGACCACGCGGTTCTCCTCCTCGCTCGCCGCCTCCCTGCGCGCCTCCGCCGCCGCGGCCGCCGCTGGTGACGCCTCCGCGCCGGCGGTGGAGGACGGGTTCGGCGCCGGGAGGGGGCTGGTGCTGCGGCCCACAGACGTGAGGCGGGTGCTGCCGAAGAGGATTCTCTCGTTGCGGATCCTGCCGCTGGCCGACCGGACTGTGGTGGCCACCGGGGACATGATCGGGCACATCGGGTTATGGGACGTGGACGGCGTCGTGGAGGATGAGGAGGATGGCGATGGTGCCGACGGAGTGTTCGAGTATTCTCCCCACATGGGGCCTGTACCAGTGATTGTGGCGCATCCTGCCGAGCCGGGGAAGGTGATGCATTTCTTCGCAGTTTTGCACTTGTGTTTCAATTTTGAACGGTTATAATGCAACATAATTTCTCGTAAATCACTAACATAGCAATTTAATTGAAGGATAAGAATTTGGGGGGCTACAACTTTTTCCTGGTTACTTTTTTTTTTTACTTGAAATCGCGGGAGTGTTTCCTGGTTGCTCAAGATCACATTTGATTTGAAGCATTCTTGAAGATGTAGATGATGAGATTAAATCTTTCTTATTGGTATTTTAATTCTTGTGATGCGAACTGTAATGATTATCAATGTAATCTCATTATTTAACCGTTGTTTTGAATGGGTCATAGTCCTACTAGAAGTGACATTTTGGTGCTATTTAATTTGTTATATTAGGCCATCTTTGATTTCCTCAGGTGATCAGGTGGCTTCTGAGCAGTATATTTCACCACCTTCAATCAAAATCTGATTCGGGGTGTCTGTAAAGGTGGGAAATCGTGGTGTACAACCTCCAGTGTTTGAGATCTCCTAGTGTTTCTATGGGCTTTTAAAATGTTGTTCTCTGCCTCATGATAGTTCAGTAAACCATTTTAGCAAGTCATTACAGTAAACCATTTTAGCATGTCCTTATCCTACAGCAGTTCTCTTGTCCTGTTGCTACCATTTTTTTTTATAAGGAATTTACCTGTGTAGCATGTGTTTATGTGGGTCTGTGAGGAGGTTGGGTGACATGGAGAGGGGGAGGGTAGGTGGGGCAAACAATATTGGAATGCTTGTAGCCATTTAGATTGTGATTCTTATCAAGTTGTTTGGGGCTCTGATGTTTGAGTATGGCTTGCAGATATACAGTTGCAGTTACGATGGTGAAATTTGTCTTACGGATGTTGAGAAGGAGACCTTTGATATTGTCCAAAGATGTGATTATCCTATTATCTCGCTTTGCCAAGCACCAAATAATGTCAGCTGCTTATACTTCGGTGAGGGAAACGGTGAATTGAAACTTTTTGATGAGAGGATGGGTAAGGTGACAACCACATGGAATGTACATTACAGCAGAATTAACTCAATAGATTGTCATCCAGAGAACACAAATATGTTTGCAACAAGTTCAACAGATCAAACCGCTTGTTTGTGGGATCTGAGACACATGAAGAACAAGGATCCAGAGAGCTTGAAAGTTTTCGAACACAGTAACACTGTTCAGTTGGCATATTTCTCACCTAGTGGTGGCATGGTTGCAACGACCAGGTGCTTTCTTTTTATCTTTAGTAGCCATTTTCTGTTCTTCTCTAGTTTTCTATGCTTATGATTATCAGATTTACTTGGTTCTGATTGATCTTATTGTTATGTCTATAGCCTTGATGATACCATCTGCATTTTTAATGTTGATAACTTTGATGTTTCCTGTATTCTGAAGCATAATAACCAGACAGGCAGATGGCTGTCTACATCAAGTATGGCGAGCATTTGTCAATTTGTTCTCCAATTTCTATGAATATTTTGCTGCTATTTTCACTCAACATACTAAGTGTTGAGACCCAAAAATCACAGGGCCACCGGAGTATTCGGCACGTTGTCGGAGTGTTCGATGAACTCTCTCGGGTTCGGGCACTTAGCCCACTAGAGTATCCGGCACGGTGCCGGAGTGTTCGGTGAGCCCTCTCGGGTTCGAGCACTTAGCCCACCGGAGTATCCGGCACAGTGTCGGAGTGTTCAGGTGAGACCTCTCAGGTTCGAGCACTTGGCCTCTCGGAGTATCTGGCACGGTATCAGAGTGTCCGGTGAGCTCTCGGATTCGGGCACTTAGCACATCGGAGTATCCGGCACTATGTTGGAGTGTCCGGCGAGTCTTCTCGAGTTCTCGGAATTACACGACGGAACCTCCGGCGTTTTACCGGTGACTTAAGTCACCGAAGCGTCCGGCACTTTATCAGAGACTCTGGTAATGTTGATTTAAGAAAGTTTTCAGCAGATTGATTATAATTTCTTTCTTAACTTGTGGGATCTGCGGGATAAGACTAACCCATTTTTAATAAAACAGAGACCCATGGCCGGTTGAGGATCATCCCAACTGATCATCATTTGTCTTTACATTTTGTTTTTTTTCAAACTCAAATTTCCTTATTTGACTCTTATGCTGTTCTTTCTTTCGTCCTGATGACGTTTGAAGACGATCTTGCTGGCCTGACCAAGAGGGGATCATTTTTAAGATGATTCTCCTTCGACGAGGTCTCTCTCGAGACAAGATTGTTTAGGTGCTGTTTTAAACCTGACGTTGAAAAAACGTCGGCGTTCCCGCACACGGACGTGCGAGCGGTGTGTTGGCTTGGATCCGATTTGGACGTCAACACTAAGTTCATGCTTGCAGGGCGGTCTGGGGCTGGAATAGCATTGATTTGTTCATTGGAAACGTGAAAAGAGCAATAGATGTTATCTCAATTGATTGCGGTGAATGCAGTCTTTCAGCTTCCTACAGGGCATGCCTTGAAAGCGAATACATGACGACCATCACATGCCGATTTTCCTTGCATCCCTACAAGATTGGCCGTCTTGCCTGTGCGAGCTCTGGTGGTAAGGTGTTTCTCTGGACTAGGGCATGATTGCATGAAGCAACAAGGTTTAATTAGCTTGCGCAAAGTAATGCTTTTGGGCTGTTGTGAACTTGAGATGTTGCTGCTTTGTTGTGCGCAAGTTGGAAGTTGAAACCAAGGTTTTAACTAAATGCTTGATTGGTGTAATAGCTTGACATCGTATTAGCAGCCTGTGTTGCAAACTTGAAGTGCTTTTGTTGGAAATGCTATTTTCATGTAGTTTATAAGTTTGGTTTACGGCAACTGGTAAGTGGCGATGCAGTGTGGTTTATAATATGTTTGTTTAAACCGGCTTGATTTTCTGGCCAACACTGATCAGGGATCTTCGTTACTTCGAATCTTCAGAAGAACTATTTCTAGGTCCCATTTGGTGTATATTATAGGGTTGATTATCGCAGCTTATGTTATAATATCTATCAATATATTCATAATTATTCATAAGAAAATTTAAATTTTGTTTTAGCATCTATAAGCTATAAATAGTATTTATAAGCTATAAATAGTAGTTTTTACCGTTTCTTCCTTCCCACAACTTATAATTCATACTGGATAAGGTGTTTTGCTGAACTGTTTTATATAAAAACAGATTATGTAGATAAGTTAGATAAGTAATTTTTATGAATAATCGAAAATATAATATACTTTTAAATAATTAATCCATACTGAATGGGCTTTTAACCACTTTTACAATTTTTTTTACTAGCATCTATAAGCCTCTCCTCGCTCTAATAGAAGTTTAATTTTAAGATGTATTGATCACGCTTTTGACCAATGATTTTTATAAATTTAATAAATTTTAATAGTACATTAATTATATATTATAAAAATAATCTTCATGATGAATATAAAAATATAAATATTAAAGTGATCATGTTAACTAAATTTATAGAAATTACTGGTTAAACGCATGGTCAATAAATCTTAAAAATAAGCTTTTATTAAGATAAAAATAGTAGTGTTTTACCTTTTCCCTCTTCTTACGAAATATACTCCACACAGGATAAATTGTTTTGTTAAACTATTCTGACATAAGAAACAAATTCTGCAAATATGCTAGATAAGTGATTTTTTGATATGGATTATAGCTGGTGAAAAAAGAGAAGAGGTAAAAATTTACTATTTGTAGCTTAGGTGTTAGTAAAAAATTTTGAAAATCAAATATCTAGCTTATTCA